>MCFE01000156.1:0-151515 GCA_002104905.1 Basidiobolus meristosporus CBS 931.73 | reverse complement strand
AACTCCTCCTGACAGCAATACACCTCTCCAAGGCAATTCACCACACTCTGCATACTCAGCTCTGGGATCATATTATGAGTTCTTTGCCTCTGCAATCTTCCAACTGTATAACAAGAACAGTATCAAGACTCTACAGAGCAATGAGGCCCTCTTCCAGGAAGTTACCTTCAACAGAACAGCTGGCTAACATCTTCTTCTCTACAAAGCAGTACTCAACTCCTGGCTTTCATCCTGACTTCAAGACTCTGCCCATCCCACTTGCACTTGATCAAAGGAGAATCCATAATGTGCTCAAGAGGCTTCCCAACTCTACTGCTCCAAGTGTGGACACAATCTCCTATGAGCTTCTGAAGACTAGTTCTAAGGCCATGTCTGCACTTCTGCTTCCACTGTTTCAGCAATGCTCAGCCCAGCTTTCTACTCCTGAGGAATGGTCCTTTGCAAATGTTCTGCCACTGTACAAGGGTAAAGGAAAGCACCTGGATCCTAGCTCCTACAGGCCTATATCTCTGCTGCCCACCTGCAGAAAGGTGTTTGAGCTTCTGCTTGCTCAGGAGCTCTACTCTGACTCCCTCAAGTTTCATCCTGCACAGTTTGGCTTTGTTCCTGGCCTCTCCTTGGAATATGCAGTCATACTTAGCCAAGATCACTCTCTCCAGTGCAAGTATCCCTCAGTTCTGTTTGATATTACTAAGGCCTTTGATTCAGTTGACAGAAATCTGCTTTGGTCCAAGTTGCAATGCTTCTCCAGTACCTCTCTCACCCTCCTTGTCAGGTCTCTGTTTCTGGATCCACAAGCAAGAATTCTGCACCCAAGTGAGCAATCAGCTGTGTTCTCAGTTCCTAATGGAGTGGTTCAAGGCTCTGTGCTTGGTCCTATACTGTTTGCCATCTTCCTGAATGATTTCACAAGACTCTCAGCTGACTGCCTGGTTACTCTCTTTGCTGATGACATCAGAATATCCTCCTCCAATGTGCAACAAGACTCCCAGACCATCCAGCAGTATCTGCAGAAGAATAATCTCCAGCTTTCCATTGCAAAGACAGTACCTTTGGGCTCTGCCATCAACTTGGAGAACTCCACTCTACCTGCTCAGGTTTCTGCTACATATCTTGGCTTTCCTTTCCTTCCTACTGGACTAGACTCTGGAGCACACCTGAAGAAGAGAATTATCCTTGCAAGACAGGCACTCCACAAGCTGTTGGCTGTTACTCCTCCTACAACTTCAGCTCCCAGCTGCCTCCTTCTACTCAAGCAGTTTGTCTTCCCTGTCCTGGAATTTGGCTTACCACTTCTCTCTCTTACTTCTAGAGACTGCACTAAGCTTGACAAGTTTGCAGTATGGTGCATTACCTCCTTGGTGCCTCATTTGCCTGAATGCCCCTACAGACATGCTATTCTTGGTGCTTTTGGGTTTATGCCCTATAAGATCAGACTTCTCTACCTTAGAACCAGATTATACCTCAGACTTCACAACTGCAACAACCCACTGATTAAGGCCTGGAAGAGAACACACCACACAACACCTGGCTCCTGCTGGAGAACTATACTTGGAGATCCTGAAGTCAAGAAGTTTGCTCACTTTATTCTGCAGTCAGAAAAACCCAAGCTGGCCTACCTGAAATACTTGACAGACCTTTGGCAGCAATATCTGCAGCAGCACACTCCATTTATGATGAATATCAATCCTTATCACATTCCCCTCATTAATGTTGTTCACAAGTCATTCTTACCTCTCTTGCTACCCCCCTTCCCACTGAACAGTGTCTTGAGCACTGAAGAGCTATCATCACTTCTTATTAACTTACCTACAAATTCCCCTCAGCTACACACTCTTGTATCAAAGCTACAACAGTAGCGCTGGCTTCTTTGTTTCAACTGAAATAAAGATTTCACCTGTTGGTGACTGTCTCCCCCCCTAACTCTAACCCTTCATTGGATATCCTTGTTTTTGTCTTTATCTCCATCACCCAATTAAGAAGTATTCCAAGCGTGACAACAATAAGATTTGGCCTTTGCTCAGGTGTCTCCAATATGCAACTTAATATCTGCAATGTCTTTCCAAGTCCCATGGAATTGGCAAGCAATGCTCCTTTATGGATGGCCTCTGTATACATCAGCCATTGTACGCCAAATGCTTGATGGTTCTTAAGTGGGACAGTAAGACCATGGGCACTATGCCGCAAGATATTTTCAGTCTCAGCACTTCCTTTGCCTTCCCTCTTGTGCCGCTGAGAGATTGCTGCCAATTCATTAAGAATGTGCCCTAGTAGCTGCTTTGTACTCATTTCTTCCTTGTTGTAAGAGTCTTGGAGATATTGGAAGTGATTTGGAGAACAAGTAGATTATGTGGTTTTCACTTAATGATTTATTGAATGTAAAAGTAGTATTTATACTTTTACATGGTCTTGGCATTACAAACACGTAGAATAGGTTAAGGAAGGTCCCAAGAACATGTGTGCAAATTTTGGGGCTGTTTGGACAACTTTGAGAATTTTCATGTTCTGGGTACCTGGTATTTTGGTGAAAATATTCTAAGTAAATCCCGACAAGGAATTTGGTCAGTATTCTCTAGGATTTGAAGGTGGTGATCTAAGTGACTAAGTTAGGTGAATATTTAGGTGGAAAATACGAATTTTTACGACACTCCCACTCAGCTAAATGTTCATACTGACTAGTCCTAATTTTGACCTAAGATATTCAAACTTGTCTCTAGCTAGTGGTTTGGTAAATATGTCTGCAATCATTTTATCTGTAGGACAGTAAACTAAGCTAACTAAGTTATTCTCTATAGCTTTACGTATGAAATGATGTCTAATATCTATGTGCTTGGTTCTAGCATGAAAAGTTGGATTTCTACCTAATTGTATACATCCTTGATTATCTTGAAATAAAGTAATAGGCGTTTTTTGACATAGGCCTAAATCTGTAAAGAGCTTTCTTAACCACATTGCTTCTTTTGTAGCTTCACAGGCTGCCATATACTCTGCCTCTGTGGTAGAAAGTGCTATGATTGGTTGCTTTCTTGAATTCCATGAAATTGCTCCTTGACAGTAAAGAAAGGTGTATCCTGTGGTGGATCTTCTGTCTTCTAAATTTTGTCCCCAATCAGCATCAGAGTATCCCACAAGATCCTGTTCTGAATCCTTATAAGTGTATCTTAAGCAGATATCAGCAGTTCCTTTTAGGTATCTAAAAATCCGCTTAACTGCTGCAATATGATCAGATCCATAATTCTGATTATGTTGGCTGACAACTCCCACTGAATATGAGATATCTGGACGTGTTCCAAGCATGATATACATCAGACTGCCGACCATAGATTGATAAGGAAAGTCAGGGCTTTCAGATGGCACCAAGCTCTCTTGATTTGGTTGAGTTTTGACCAAGTTAAGGTTTGTCTCCATTGGGGTAGCTGCCGGTTTACAGTCTTCCATTTTGTACTTCTTTAGTATATCTTGAATATACTTGGATTGGCTTAGGGTAATAGTCTGGGTACTTCTGTCTATGGAGAACTTAATCCCTAAGTAGTAACTAAGTTCTCCTAGATCGGACATCTTGAACTCCTTAGATAGGCTGGATTTAGTCTCTTCCAATGTTTCTAGGTTATTGGCGGCTATAATAAGATCATCCACATATAGAGCTAATAGAACTAGATTTGCTCTATCTGGCTTATAGTATATACTATAGTCAGTATTACTCCTTTTGAAACTCAAAGATTCCAAATAAGAATCTATCTTGCAATTCCAGGCTCTCGGTGATTGTTTGAGACCATATAGTGACTTTTTAAGCTTGCAGACCAAATGGGGGTTATCTTGGTCAACAAACCCATCAGGCTGGTCCATATACACGTCCTCATCAAGTTCTCCATTCAAAAATGCAGTTTTTACATCCATTTGATGAATATAAAACTTATATTTGGCTGCAATAGCCAATATTAATCTGATGGAATTAAACTTGGCTACCGGTGCAAAGGTCTCAGTATAGTCAAGTCCTTTTGTTTGAGAGTATCCTTTGGCTACAAGTCTTGCTTTGTATCTTTCAATTGTACCATCAGCCTTGTATTTTGTCTTGAAGACCCATCTGCATCCAATTGATTTTCGGTTGATTGGTAATTTGACTAAGTCCCAAGTTTGATTTTCCATCAGTGCCTGATATTCCTCAGTCATTGCAGATCTCCAAAACTTCGTCTGAGGGCTATTTAGGGCCTCTTTTACAGTCTGGGGTTCATCAACATGGACTGAATAGGCATAGGCTAAGTTTGTACCCTCATTGATATAGTAATTTGGGCTATTTCTTGTCCGATTGGATCTCCGGGCATTTGATACTGGAATGATCACTTCTGGGATATTCCTGGGCACTGATTCTGGCTGAACCACGGTTGTAGAGTCCTCTGGAGTGAAAAAATTTTCATTGTTTTGCTCTGATTCAATCCTGACAATTGGTGAACTTGAGATCAAATTTTCGTCATCATCTGATGTCATTTTTTGTGAAAATTTTGAATTTTCATCAAACAACACATCCCTGGACTTGATAAGCTTCTTTGCTTTGGTATTGTAGAGTCTGTATGCCTTACTCTCATTGCAGTTGCCCAAAAAAATGCATTTTACACTTTTTGGCTCAAATTTTGACTGATTTCCAGCCAATTTTTTGGCATATGCTGTACACCCAAATATTCTTAGATGTTCTGCACTTGGTCTGTATCCATACCATGCTTCAAATGGAGTAGAATCACGAAGTATTCTGTTATAACTCCTATTTTTAAGATATACAGCAGTGGCAACTGATTCCGCCCAAAAATCATAGGATAATTTTTGATCATGGATCATAGATCTTGCCATATCAATTATTGATCTGTTAGCTCGTTCTGCTACTCCATTTTGCTGTGGGGAGTATGGTACAGTAGTCTCTTGCTTTATCCCATGAATTTTGCAGAAGTGGATGAAGAGTTTTGAGGTATATTCTCCACCATTGTCAGAGCGTATTTTCTTGATTTTTTCACCAGTTTCTCTCTCCACCATGGCTTTAAACTCCCTGAGCTTAGACAGAGCTTCTTCCTTTCTCTCCATGAAGTAGACCCATGTGTATCTTGTATAATCATCAATAAAAGTGATTAAATACTTCATCCCGCCTAAGGATAAATTTTGCATAGGTCCACACAGATCTGAGTGAATTAGATCTAATTTTTTCTTAGTTTTGATTAACCCAGAGCTCTTGAACGGTTGTCTGGCTTGTTTCCCATATATGCAGGCTTCACAGTGCTCCAAATTAGCTGGGGGATCAATTTTCACTCCAGAAATTAGCTGATCTTTGATCATTTTGCGCAAATAATCAAAATTGATGTGTCCAAATCTCCTGTGCCAAAGCATTGGTGTTTCTTCATTTAAGTTACTTATATTGGCTTCCAGATATGATGGAATATAAGTCAACTTGTATAGGTTCTGATCTCTGATGCCCGAAGCAATATGAGCACCATTTTGATCAGTGATCCTGCATCCAGAATTGTCAAAACTGAAACTGAGTCCTTCTGCTGTGGCCTTGCTTACAGAGAGTAGGTTCTTAGCTATTTCTGGTACATAGAGTACTTCTTTAAAGGTCAGTGTATGGCTTCCTTCACTGCTTCTAAGGTTTACTTGGATAGTTCCTTCTCCCACTGCATCAAGTGTTCTATCGTCACCCATGAAAACCTTCTTAATTGGAATTTCTTGATATTGGGTAAAAAGTTCTTTTTGGTGTGTAAAGTGTTGAGAAGCTCCAGAGTCAATATACCACGTCTGAGAATCCTTGTTTGTGGTCATATTTAGTGCAGATATGAATAGTCTATCTTCAGTTGTTGCAGCATTTCCATATTCAGGCTTCTTTTGCTGATAATCTCTCTTTTTGAAACACCGGTCTGATGTGTGTCCTTTCCTTTTGCAGTAGTTGCAAAATAGGTTGTTGTTGCCTTTGTAGGGTCTTGGGTACCTCCTTTGTTGGTTATCATTGCTTATTAAAGCATTTTCTTCTTCCTTCTTATTGGCGCTTGATTTTCTTAATTCTTCATCCAGGAGCCTTCCATATACGTAATTTAAGGTCAAATCTTCAGTTCTGGACTCTAGGGCTGATACAAGGCCCTGAAACTTGTCTGTCAGGCTATTCAGGATGGTAACTATCACATCCTCATCAGTAGTTGGTGCGCCCACAGATTCCATCTCATCTACCAGCAGGGTAATTCTGTTAATTAGATTTTTCATTTCTTCTCCTGGCAGCATCTTTGTAGTAAAGAATTTTCTTCTCAGATACATTTTCTTGGCAGCTGAACATGACTGGTAGGTGTCTTCTAATGCCTTCCAGGCATTCTTTGCCGTTTTTGCTCTTGAGCATTGAATTAGCAATTTGTCCTTGACATTAAGGCAAATGCAGTTAAAGGCACTTTGTTCTTTCTTCTGGTACTTTAAGGCTTCCTCTCCCACGTTTTTAGGAGGGCATTCTTCTCCCATGACAATATCCCAAAGGCCTCTTTCTTGCAGCAGCATCTTCATCTTCACCTTCCACACTTGGTAGTTAGATCCATCCAACTTTTCAGCAGAGGGAAAAATTCCAGTAATAGCAGTAGTAGACATTGCAGAGAGTGACAGCTCGGGGCTCATAACCTGTTGTAAGAGTCTTGGAGATATTGGAAGTGATTTGGAGAACAAGTAGATTATGTGGTTTTCACTTAATGATTTATTGAATGTAAAAGTAGTATTTATACTTTTACATGGTCTTGGCATTACAAACACATAGAATAGGTTAAGGAAGGTCCCAAGAACATGTGTGCAAATTTTGGGGCTGTTTGGACAACTTTGAGAATTTTCATGTTCTGGGTACCTGGTATTTTGGTGAAAATATTCTAAGTAAATCCCGACAAGGAATTTGGTCAGTATTCTCTAGGATTTGAAGGTGGTGATCTAAGTGACTAAGTTAGGTGAATATTTAAGTGGAAAATACAAATTTTTACAACATTCCTGACTTGGATTGGGAGGGTAAATCCAGATCTGATTATTGACATCATAGGTGAATGTAACATTAGCATTGTTGATGTATTGGATTTGGTTGCCATACTTGTTTACCACAGCAATAAAGTTTTCTCCAAGCTCCTGTATTGCTGAGTGTACATATTGTCTTTCCCAATCACCAGTTTGCAATTTTAAACAGTAGAACTTGTTTAAAAAACTCCCATTTGGTTGGGAATAAGGTGGTTCCAATGGTGTAGGATAGCTGCCCAGCAAGAATAAGCAATCAAATGCGTACGTAAGAACTGCCCAACCTCTTGCTGAAGGCATATTTGCCGGATTATTCAAGAATGGCCTTGTCTCCAATACTCTGGAGCATCCATTGCCATCTTTGTACGTGATTACCTCCAGCTTGCTCAGTCTTCTATTGATTGTCTCCCCACTCTTGCTTCATATCACTTTTTCCCCCGTTTTTTGGCACTTTCATGTTGCCCTGAGTATTCTCTACAACTCAGCTCAAAGCCACCATATATGTAGAGATTCTTGTGGTCACTAGCACAGCTGTTGCCAATTAAAATCACCCCTTTGGCTGCCTCTGTAGTTGATATGTTGTCTGGAGTTGGGAGAACTGTCACTGTGATGTCTTCATCACTGTGTAGATCTGCAAGGTGAATCATTTGAACCTTTGAGCTGGGCTCATAGAGTATTCCACGGCCGGATGTTTCTTCAGCTCTACGCTCATCATAAGGCAGGGATATTTTGCTGTCTTGAAAGTGCTCAACAGAATACCCTCCATATAATAGCAAGTATCTCATAGATGGGGTAATGGTCATCAAGCAATAGCTGCATTTTGTTACACCAGCCACCATTGCCAGGTAAACGCCAAAATTTTTCCAATGCTCCTTGTAACTGCTGGCTTCTAATGCCATTGGGATAGGGATACAACAACTGCTGCGTGATTTATGTGACGGTGAATACTTGATAATACACCACAACTTGAAAGCTCTTAAGTACTACATACTTTACGTATATTAGTCTGTAAATTGTCAATCTTATCAGTTCAACTTATTACTTGTCAATTCATTGATTTGGGATGGTGGAAATTCTTTATTTACTCAAGTTAGCCAGAGGATAGCAGTGGTGATGGGGGCACAGATAGTGATGATGGGGGAAGTGATAGCAATGAATCAACCTGTGGTATTTTTAAGATGACAATGTGACTTGGTCTCTCCGCCTCCATTACAGTTTCTGGTTGGCCCATAGTATCCCCACTCTGCTTCTCCACATCTTCTTTGCACACTTCCATATCAACCTGTGTGGGGGCCATTCTCATTGTTGTGGAGGATTCTGCTCTTGTCTCTTAGCTTGTGGTAGGTACAAGGGAGGAAGTAGTATCCCCTCCAATACTGTTGCTTGCAAGTACACCTGGGTTGGAAGATGCACCCTGCTCATCGCTTGCCCTGATGTGGGCAAACTTTTCCACCATTTGTGCCACTAATGCCTCAGTAGAATGGTGGAAACTGAAATCAATCTGGACTTGAAGTCCAGCAATATTCCAATTTAGCTTTACAATATCACTCCTCCTCTGTTTAATCTCCTGGCACATACGTCGCAATATCTCATGGTGCAATGTTGTCCTATATTCCGGAAGCTCTTGTCAAACCTCTGACAATACTTGGGAAACTTGGTTGACCGGCTGCCTGGTAGTGACTACAGCAACTTGCTCAGCATCATCCACGTTTGCTGCAACACCTCCTTCACGCTCCTCTTGGATTTGGCCACTTCCTTGCCCTCTTCCTCTTCTGCACCTGGTTCCGCGTCCTCTTCCACATCCTTGTCCCCTTCCTTGCTCTCTTTGTACTCTACCTTCACATCTGGCATCTACCTGGCTACTGCCTGCTTCCATGCTTCTTGTTTTTTATGAAGGATTATGTCTACTTTCTCCATTTTATACTCATTCTGATGATGTTGGTGGCCCATTCATCATATCTTTCCTTTGAGGTTACTGAGCTTCTTGCTCCTACGTAACATCCATCTAGCCAGTATTTGATTCATTTGATGTACACATAAGTTAACTTTATTCTGTTCTTATTAACACCCTTTTATTTTATTAAAATGCAAAACTACATTGGCAAAATTATTTGGTTTCTGTAATTGTCAATTCTTGTTCCATCTCTTGGCTGTGCAACTGTTTCTCTACCTGATCTAAGAAGTGATGCAATTGACTATCACTTAATTTATCAGTCTCTGCCTGATTCTCCTTCATACGCTTATAATCAAAATAAGCCACTTGGAGTACTTTATAGTGAGGCAAAGAAGAACTAAGCTGAAGTTTGTTTTGGAACTGCTCAATTGCATTGGTTTGTTTTCTCCTCAGGACAATTGAGTCATCTGCCAATTTTTTCCGAGTTTTCTCCAGGTATTTGGGACTTCCAAAGGTACCACTACCAGAACTGGTAATTGTACTGCTCTTCTTGCCGCAATCTTTGTCTATAGTAGACTCTTGGTCTTCCTTTGGAGCGCAAGGACTGCTATGGTAGAGGCAGCTTCCTCTTTTGGTCTTGATCCCCAAGTAGCGGTCCTTAAGCTTTCCCCTCATGACTTGTTTATTGTCTGCATTGGTGCTCTACTTGGTGGAGTGTCAGTGAGTGCTGTTTAACTACTAGTTGTACTCTTCTGTCCTGTAGACTTATATTACTTTCATATACACTTACTTCATCACATTTCACTTTTGCCTCTCTTGTGACTGTACTCTGGTTTCATTCCTCAATGGCTAGACAAAACCAAGGCCACCACATATTGGGTGCCGTGGTTTAGTGATCAAAGAGCAAGCTATTGATGCTAATATTGATTTTGAGCATATTGTCTAGGAATATGTTGGAACTAACTAGAGTAAATAGTTACTCAATAATTCACATAGTACCACTATTTGCACATCAATACTTGCTAACAACAAAGCAATGCTTTTCTATGATGTTCCATTCCCACGCGGCTGTTTGTTGATAGTCCGTACAATACACAAGTGAGCATTTAAAGTAAGCATCCACACTACTTCCTGGGGGTATAGTTACCGCGCACTATAAAAGTGCGTTAGGGACTCATGTAAAACTATCATGATGAAAAATAAAAGCACTTTATTACCACGCAGCTGATGATTGATAACTCCCGCTAGACACAAGTAAATGTAGCAAGTGGGTATCCTTAAAACCTGTTGGGGTATGGTTACCGCGCACTATGAAAGTGCGTCAAGGACTCATGTAAAACTATCATGATGAAAAATAAAAGCACTTTATTACCACGCGGCTGATGATTGATAACTCCCGCTAGACACAAGTAAACATAGCAAGTGGGTATCCTTAAAACCTGTTGGGGTATAGTTACCGCGCACTATAAAAGTGTGTTAGGGACTCATGTAAAACTATCATGATGAAAAATAAAAGCATTTCAGTATTGCGCAGCTGATGATTGATGACTCCCACTAGACACAAGTAAACGTAGCAAGTGGGTATCCTTAAAACCTGTAGGGGAATGGTTACCGCGCACTATGAAAGTGCGTTAGGGATTCATACAAAACTAGCATGATGAAAAATAAAAGCATTTCAGTATTGCGCGGCTGATGATTGATAGCTCCTGCTAGACAGAAGTAGACGTAGCTAGTGGACATCCTTAAAACCTGTTGGGGTATGGCTACTGCATACTCTCAAAGTGCGTTAGGAACTCATGTAAAACTATCATGATGAAAAATAAAAGCACTTTTGTACCACGTGGCTAAGTTTTACAATTCCCGCGGGATACATGTGCGCATAGAACATAAGTAGTAGTTGCAATGGTGTCAAATAAAGTTTCTATTATAGCCATAATATATATTGAACTTTGGGATACACTTTATATTTGGTAAAAGCAATTGGGTTACAGAAAATTTGTATTGGCCATGAATTTTTTTATCATATTAGGGCCATGCAATTTATGGTGCCCAAAGCTTATCAAAATATGGGATTGTGGCCAGATTGGGATGAATCCCATTAATTATTAGATATATGTTAAAAGTAACAATTTATTAATTAAATAGTCATCAAGACTTATACAGAGCATATGGACAGTATAGGGCAACAAATATTGGCCCAGACATGCCCACTATATGAGCAGACAATGTGCCAATTGTAGGGTAAAAATATTTATGGTTAGGGTGATAAGGGTTAGGAGGAGGAATTCTAACCCTAAGGGACCAGAACCAAGAATGAGAGAAAAGTAATCCAACAGGAATTTAAAGAGTATGGGAGCAGTATGGGGGATTGTATCCCCCAAACCCCCTGCTTTTTTATTCTCTAGGGGACTGCATCCCCCAGACCCCCTGCTCTTCTAACCTTTTCCTAGCCCTTACTATAACACCTACACCCAACCTATCTATATATTAACCCAAAGTGTTTGTACAAATATGTCACAAGACTACAGAATCAATCCCTGACCTCTTTATCTTCACAATGATTGACAATAAAGATTACACCTACCGGTGGTTTCCCCCCCCCCCTAAGAATGGCTCTAATCCTTGAATGATATCACACTATTTAATTATAAACAATTTTTCGGGCCTTTACAGTACAACTGCTATTAGTGAGGCGGATTACAAGACATCAATTCTACTTATTGATATCCAACAAGATTGCGGGATACAACCATCACATTAGCAATGCACGCTTGTGCACGTATGTCTCATATAAGTACATTTGTAAATCAGAATTAATTAGCACCATATGCGAATGCAGTTTGATTCAGCGCAACCATGCCAGTTCGATCTGGATATTTGCTCTTCAATAAGTCTAGTATTTCAGAGGGAGTGTAGCCTTTAGCGAAGATATTGTCATTGAAATACTCGATATACTCCTTCGTGGCACTAATATCCGACACTTTGGGTTCCTCCGTATCGGGAACATGGCCAGCAAGCACTAATGCAGGATCAAGGCTCTGGAGATCTAATAGAAGAAGGATATTTAGAGCAGACCGAGAAATGACCGGTGTTCCGTATACATACAATTCAAGGTCCGGATCCAGTTCTCCCTGTTCTTTGCTGGAGTCGCCTCAGCTAACCATACATGAGCTTTGCTGGAGTATACTATATCGCCGGTTATCAGGATTTTTTGCGATGGGATCCAGTAGACGCTGACGTCTTCGACATCTCCTTGCAGCGGCTGCAATATTTGAATTGGCTCGTCTTCATTCCCTGTGAGGAAGAACTCGTTTCCGTCGAAAGGCTGGGCTATGATGGGAGATCTGGGAATTTCTGCCGGTCCGAAAACAGGAGTCCACTGATTGACTAGGAGAGTATCTTAGTAAAATGCAACAGAAAGCGCAGCTGGTTCATGTACCTTTTTGTTGCGCATGGGCCTCCATCCTTTGTGCAACACTCGGCGATGCGAGTAACGCGGCCTTGGGATATGCCTTGAGGAACTCGGTAGCCCCGAAATAATGGTCTGGGTGCTCATGTGTTGCAAAGATTCTGGTGACTGGAAGGTCGGTGGTTTGTCTAATGAGCGAGATCATCTGCAAGGCTGCTGAACTAGTGAATCCAGAATCGATAACCACGACCTCTTGCTCGCCAATAATGGCGGTAGAAACGGTCGACAACAAAGCTGGGGAAGGGCTATGGTAGATTACTTGTAACTTCGGCTGGGTAGGCAGCCCAACGGTTGCTATGGGTAGAACAAGCAAGCCAAAGGCGTGTAGGAAAAATTTGAGTGACCTCATGGTATTTCCAAATGATGTATACGCTTGCAAATAGCTGCCCCTCCCTTTATATGTGGAGCCCCAGTTGGAAATTCTAAGCGAAGGCACCAACGGATGAAGAGTTATGGCATATGCACCCCTACTTTCCGGACACTAGCTGTCCTTGGCCACCCCCTACAGTGGACTGACTGTGCGAGCCGATCAGGCTGGGCAGAGTATCAGCTGGTATAACCACCGCCTTCGTCCCCATTTTTTAGCGTAGCGCGATGTAAACCAGTCTATGCATCTCGCGAAATAAGCCCATCTGTTCTTGTGTAGGATAGCCACGCCCTTGCCATTCCTAAGTGAGAAAGGGCATAGCAAAGCTATGAATGTGAGCCTCATAATGGAGGGTGTTTGCGCGATTCATCAATTGGCGCATGCACATGAAATAACAGCGTCCTTTTACCATTCAGGTCTACTTCAATCTAGGCGCTTCTGACACGCATTTGGTGATGTGTTTTAATCTGGATCGTTAATAGATATTGTGTGCAGCAAGGCTAAAGCATTGAGTCGATATCAGGGGCCCCTTATTGATAAATGCGGGGCTTTCAAGGTAGCCTTGGTGATCCTGGAAAGACTGTAGTGAGAAGGGTTCCAGGCGGCTTGCTCGTCCTCATCTATCCTATTGCCATTGCACAGCCACCAGCTACATGAGGCGAATACATGAAATAATCTAGGGCGCTCTAAAATAGCAACTCAAGTCAGCGAGGAGTATGCGCATTCAGATGTTTGGCCCATTGACAGGGTGGGTACGGTATCGGGCGGAGGACATAAGAAAATAAGCATACGATAAAGGAATGCGGTTGGGATCCATATGAGACCATATATCTGGAAACCTACCAGATATGAGTTATGGAGCTGGTGATAATACTAGGAAACTTCCATTATTAGGCCAAGGCAACCAGAATATACATACAGACCTTTGTTTGAATGGACTGCTGAACTATTAGGTTGGCTTCATACAAATGCATATGCATATGCATTGCCTGGCTACGTAGCATACTTCGTCCCACTAAAGTTCCTATCGAGATTCTCGCTACGTATCGGAACGATATGTAGGGACCAGATTACTAGATTATGATGGGGCTGAATCCTGGGCTGAACATCAGAAATTTCCCACATGCCAGGAATGTGCTGAAAGCACGTACGGGACTCTTCCTAATGTACGTGTTACTCTACTCACTATTTTGCTCCATTGTTTCCAAAGAACTTGAATATAAGCTGCTCATTAACTTGCACCGTATCTGCAACAGATGTAACCGTAGGCGGTATCATCCAAAAGCAGATGTTGTCATCACGTAAGCATCTATGCCGGATGTTACAGAGACCACTTGATGCTACCCGGCAACTTTGAGTGGTGTTTATTCTTCTTTTATAGTACTCAAGTGTATATTCGCTATTCATATGGAAGAATCCATGAATAAGCTCTTTACAGGCAGTATACGGACCAGCCATCCGCAAATACCCCATTGATGATCCAATGACCTCAACAGTGGTTTGATACTGCACTCTGACAAGGAAATTGGAAAAGAACTGTTACACGAGAATTAGGATCATGTTTCTTCACAAACTAGGGACGGAAGCTCCCGAGTCAACATGCGACCATGCACTTGAGATAAGCGAACTTTAAATTTCTCTGACATCCAATCTATGCAGTGTGGATAATCCGGGTGGACACCCATGTAAAGTCATGGCGAATCGTGTGCTAGATGCGGGATCTAGTTTCTAGGTGTAACCATTTCGAAACAAACATTGGCAGCCATCTCCTTATGTTAGATTGAGATCAGACCAGGCCAAGACACCTGGATTATACACGGAAAGCAAGCACCAAACACAATCACACCCTCGGTTCAGTCTATACTCATCACCATTTCCAGTCTCGTACCATGCTGGTCTGAACTGTAGACATGCATTTTTACATTTGACGCATGGTGCCTGCATAAAATAGTTCATTTGGATGAAGAATACTCACATAGCACCGTCACGAATGCGAACAACATCTTTCTCTGATGAGTGTGCTTGTATGCTCTGTGTCTTGAGACAGTAATGCTCCCAAGGCTTTTCAGGTGGTTTCTGATGCTATGAGTAATCTGCAGAGCCCCTCAACCTTACACCTAGTTCTTGTGATCAGAAGTCCGCAATATGCGATCCGAAGGAGTAAAAGCACTTTAGACAGAAAAAAGCAATGGTTGAGTTGCGTATTGAAGGAACTCCGGCGTGCATTCCTAATACCAGGTTTGATTAGGAAATTTATGAAAATCCCCCAAATGACACAAACTATAATGATTCTGAGGAAATGCACAGATGTTGCAACATTACTTTCTGTAGATGCTTTTACGGGAAATGTGGCACCTGTAAAAGCAGACACCACTGCAATTCATTCTTTTAGTCCCACAGATCGGATTCCTGTACCAAGCAATCAAGCATCTGGACACCCCAGTCACTCCTAATATCCTCACCTTACGAGATCAACGATGCAAGCCCCTCAGTTAGCAAGCCTAAGTAGCAATACGGGATGAGTCGTATAGCCAACTCTCAATGGTGCATTGGCCAACATATTTCCATGGATTTCTAGAACTCTGGTCGAAAGTTGACTGCGGTAGCCTCAGCCGCCTATTTGATACGGGTTTGTCCATATTTACAACGGCACTTCATAATACCGCTGGGTAATACGTCAGCTGGAGAAAATGCACAATCTGTTTCAACCACCTCCATGCACAGAGCTTATCAGTGATGCATGGCACATGTCTGAAGACCACAGTTAGTATCTGTTGTGTATATATATAGTTGACATCAAGCCCAATGCTTCCGGCCAAGAGCAGACTAGGGCCACATTGCAATCACCGAAGGGTTTGCTGTGAAAAGTTCAAGAAACACGAGCACGTGCTGTTGAGTTTCGCGCTGGTTGGGACTAGTTAGACTTGCCTCGAGAGGAAACACAGGACGCCATTGGGGCTTGGAAACGTTGGTTGAACCCATGACTTTGGGTGTCTGAGTAGAAAAGCATAATAGGTGGTGTTCATTCGATACCTTGGCCATCAGTTGATTAAGAGCTTGTGGTATTTATTTGCAATGCGTAATGGATGTATGTTGGAAACAGCTGGGAACATTTATTGCCCATGCACTCCTCTCTGGTGTCTCCTTAAACGAGTACGGTCAGCAAAGCACTTAGTACACCCATTTAAGCCACATCGAAGCGTTTTGGGGCCATGAATAACTGAGTGCTTGGTGAGTCCGCTTTGGTCTGCAAAGTTCCGATTGCAGCCTGGATAAGTACATTGCACTGGACGCAACGCATCATCCACAGGAAACGGCGTGTTGAATTTGCTGACTGCAGCAGGACGTTCAATCTGGGGAGCACCATCTATACTCAAAAGAGTTGGGGTTAAGCAAGAGGTAGCCTATCTCAGCACACCATGCATACCTGGACGCCAGGAAGAAATGGAAACTTCGCCTGTTAGCGTTTTGATTATTGTCGAGCGTTTGACCCATTTCCGGGGCTGGGCTTTATGTTTAGGGGCATTTTGTGTGAGAGTGTGCGCTTCTAAATACAAGATAAATGTTAAGCATGTTTGGCTCTTGGAGTAGGTGGCCACGAAGGCGACCTACTATTCAGCATTCCAAGAGTTTCAACAATATTCACATTGGAACTAGTCAGGAGAAAGAACATTTGTGAATCTTCAACCGAGTCAACACACTAGGTGAAAAGACTTACTCAATGGAGCCTGGATACTTGTCCAAAATTACCTTACGCTTGACCAACGTAGGAGTTCGAAAACCGTGGGCTTGGATATCCGAGGGATCAGTAAGGGGCAGTATGGTCTCCAGCTCAGGAACGGCCAAAGTTATCATGGTTGCAAAGCTGAAGCAAGTCAGAAGGGGTTAGAGGAAGATTGGAGTCCGCTGCACCAGTGTATGCTCCAGAGCGATTACGAATATGCGTAGAGCGTGTGAAAAGCAATACAGAGAAACGTAGCTAGGGGAAGTTTAGTTTGAATGATACCACACAATCATTTATTCTTGCTCCCGTGAGGGTGGGTGAACCAATGTGAAATCGATGGTTTGGGCTGAGTAGACATCGTTCAGATAATGCTGGCAGCGGAATTCAAGAATACAGACCAAGTCCCGAGGGAACAGCAAGACTGGCTACATCAGATGGTAAGATGGCGTTGGCTCGGTGGATGAAACCTAGATTTTTGGCATCTAAGCTCGGGTCTACATTCATCAATATCCAACAGTAATTCCAGTTCTTCCCATGATACGCTCCACTATAGGATATTCGGAATCGGAAATAGCGGCTTCTGCACCCAACTGCCAGCACCTGCAAACCCCAATGACCAATTTAAGACACTTGCATCGATTGGCATATCGGCCTTGATTTATTTGGAACTAGCTCTGGGCTGGATGCTACAACTAGAGATGAGCATTGAACTTCAGCTTAGGTCCCGCTTGCTTTGTGAGGCTTTTGTGAGATATGCACCAGCTCGCATGCCGGGCATCCATGGATGGCTTGTCTCCTCTTCGCAACAACAAATCGCACCCAATTGCCATTCAAGCCAACGCGTCTGCATGCTCTGCCGAATTCGTCCATACCTTGGCTCCCTAAAGGCCCATTATGCTCGAGAAAGCTCGGATGCTGCCTTGGTTGCCACACGTTAGCCAAATCGTGACAAGGTTCAGATAAGAGACTCACCGTTTTGGATGCGTAAATGACGTGTTACCATCAATCCCATATATTCTCTAGCACGTAGCACATCATTGAACGTGGCCAATTTTGGAGTCGTTGCCTTATCCAGAGGACCAATTTGTCCAGAAATTATCTGGATTCATGTCGAAATCAAAATCTATGCCTGGATGCATTGGCCTTTTTAAACTGCAATATCCGCGCACCAGTGAACTTGACAAACCTCTCTTCCTGAACATGAGCTACGCCGAATATTTACCTGAAGGCCTCTTTGCCAAATGGGTCCTCTTTATTGCCGTAGTATCAGTGTTTAACTCACTACAATGCTACCTCGCCCCACTTGGACTTACCAGACAACTTTATGGACGCAAGCCAGAACAAGGTACGCCTTCATCATAGACCAACTACGTTTCCAGATGCTGATCTCTTGTCAATTTCTTTTCTTTGGTCCATAGTGACAGTCCTGACTTCCCACATGTTTGCTACCTGGACTCTTACTGTCGCCATGGTTCGTTTCTATGGTGCCTTCCATCTTGATAACCCCACGTAGGTTGGTTTAATACCTTCGCCTCGATATCTCTACTAAGTACGGCATTTTCTCCCAGTGTCTTTAATATGGTCTGGTTCACCTTTGTTGTGGCATTGTTCCATTTCTCCACCGAGGTTCTGGTTTTCCGCAGCGCTAAGCTCGACAAGGGCACCATTAACCCCATGATTGTATCCAGTAAGTATGCCTGTGTTCATGTCGGCTATATTCGGCACTAAATCTTCTCCTTGTAGTTGGCTCATTGATTTGGATGTACAACCTCCAGTAGACGTTCCCTTGCCATATCGCATATGTATACCCAGTTGGTGCTCTTCGTTCATCAGAACAAATATCCTACAATTTTGTAACTCATCTGCGAAGTAGACAATTAAAGGCATCCACTCAGAACGCTGCGTTCAAATTGATTCAAATGTCTAGGTGTAAGGTGTAATTGAGATTGGTAACATGCAATCACGTGCGGAAGATAGGCTTTTGCTGTGAAGAGATCATTTGGGTGCCTGGCAGGTGCACTGGGGAACGGGTGCCATGGGGATGTGTGCATCCTTATTGATATAGTCGGCTCGCAGCTATTGAGGAACAAACAAGGATAATGTGTGATCAATGAGATACTCAGTTCCCCAAGGAAATGCAACCCCTGTTGATTGCCCCAAATTTTCAGAATGGCCAAGCTACTATAGCGCTGCTATAGACGGCTGGCCCTATTGGTTTGTCTCCAAGAACGTCGCTCTGTCAAGCGTCTTGTATACCTCTTCTGTACAATTAACTATGTCTTTTGCTGTGATTCGTCGTGCTGCTGTGTCATCTGCTCTTAGAGCTAGAGTCTTACCTAGAACTCAGGTCAAGGCTTTCTCTGTCCTCCCTGCTCGTCTCGGCGGTAATTGAAGTTCCATACTTGCCAGTAGCGTGATACGGCCTGGCCCCTCGGCATCCAACTAGCCCTTACTAATGCTATTTTCTCTTTCAGCCCACAAGGAAGTCGAGCCTCTCCTGGGTCCAGGTGCCAAAGCCGGTACCATCCCTACTGATCTTGAACAAGCTACCGGTTTAGAGCGTATGGAGATTTTGGCCAAAATGGAAGGCAAGGAGTTTTTCGATATGGAACCTTTGACTTTGACCCATCTTGGCACGAAGAAGAACCCCATCTTGGTCAAGACTTGCGATGATTTCCGTTACATTGGATGCACTGGTTTCCCATCTGACTCCCATGAAAACATCTGGATCACAGTAGAGAAGGGCCACGATATTGACCGCTGCCCAGAATGCGGGTGTGTATATAAGTACGAGCACGTCAATGTTGTTAATCCCAATTACTAAACGGGCATGTACGCCTTACATTCAATCGCCTTTTCCCTTCTCTGTATACACATGGGACCAATCCCATCCAAGCTGAATACTCGGCTGCTTCCTGTTCCCTGAACATTCATCCAACTTATACTAAATAAACCAAGGCATGCGGCATTTTTCGTAGCAGTTCCATTTCACTGATGTGCAAGACATGCTTGCCATTTCGCCCGAAAATTGGGTCGAACTTTGATCATGGGTATTAGCGATGCTCAAATAATCACTGGCCAACTAAAATGCAATCTAGCTCGATGCTCGGGGATAACTCGAGTACGTCACACATCGTGAAAGTTGTATCTAAGCGACCTCTTGGCGTTTTCCTGTTTACCCAAGCTTTATCCACGTCTACCATGTCATACACCAAGAGTAAGTTCTTACCTTACCTGCTGACCCGTCTTGCCACGCCGTCAACACCCAGCTAAACCTCTTGCTTGTAAAGAGAGCATCTATGCCCCAAATCCCGCTCCGATTCGCGGTACACCTCTCCAAATCGGTGTTGATCCCAAAGGCGAAAACATAGTTTACGCCAATGGAAAAAGCATTTTCATTCGTAACATCAAGGTACGTGACTCTTCATCTGGCCTATAGAGCCTGCTCTGTTTCTCCTCTGCCCAATTCTAACCTGATTTGTGCTGATAACCGTAGAATCCGGAGATAGCTTCCGAGTATACTCAGCATGCTTGCCAAACCACTGTTGCCAGTTGGTCCCCAAGCGGATATTATATTGCATCTGGAGGTAAGCTTTCCCATCAGGAATGCCAGTGAAGATAAAGTTAACCCCGGTATTTCAGATGTCCAAGGCAATGTACGAATCTGGGATGCCACCCAGGAAGAGCACGTTTTGAAGGGAGAATACAAAATCCTGAACGGGCGCATCAATGCCATCGCTTGGGATTCAGAAAGCTCAAGACTGATGGCTGTTGGCGAAGGAAAGGAGAGATTTGGCCATGTTTTTGCCATCGATACCGGTAGCTCGGTAGGTGAAGTCAGTGGTCACAGCAAAACCATCAATGCTTGCGACTTCCGTCTTCAAAGACCTTTCCGTGCCGTCACATGCTCTGATGATATGACAGTCAACTTCTATCATGGTGCTCCCTACAAATTCCAGAGCTCCATCAGTGATCACTCTCGTTTTGTGCAAGACGTCAAGTTCTCTCCCAATGGAGAGTATTTCGTCAGTGTTGGTGCTGACTTTAAGGTAAGCCTGATATATGCCACCTTTTCGTGGAACCATCATTCAGCCGGCTCCAATTGTTACGACCCTAGATCTTCCTGTATGACGGCAAGACTGCTGAAAAGCTTGCCGAGCTAAGCGACACGCCAGATGGCCATACTGGAGGCATCTTTGCTGTTTCTTGGAGCCCGGACAGCACACATATTGTTACCTCATCGGCAGACATGACTGCCAAGATATGGGATGTGAAAGAGAAGAAAATCGTCAAGTACGTAGAGTTCGTGAATCGCTTCTTTTAGCCATCCACGCTGATCTTCTCCAAGCACCATCCGCTTCTCAGATAAGCCAACCGTTGAGGATCAGCAAGTCGCCAACTTATGGCAAGGGGAAACTATTCTCAGCATCTCTCTTTCCGGCGATATCAACTACTTGGACCTGAGCTCTCCCGAGCCTATTCGTATTGTTAAGGTAGCTTCGCCATTGCAAGAAGCCCCTTCTGAATGGTATTAATGACATGTGAATGCATAGGGACACAGCAAGGCCATCACCGCCTTCGCCCGTGCCGCAGATGGCACTCTTCTCAGTGGTAGCTACGACGGGCGAATTTATATCCTTGTTGCTCTTAGATGAATCTCAGCATACACCTCTAGCTTACCATCCTTAACTCGCACTCGTACGCTCCTGGTCGAGTGATGGAATAGCCACTCCATTCACTGGCGATGCCCATACTAACCAAGTCACTGGCATCACCACCGTCAACGACAAGCTGGTTTCCGTCGGCATGGATGATCATTTGCGTGTCGCCTCGATTCCTGAAAACAAATTCAGGTACATGCCCCTACGTTTCCTAACACCGCAACTCAGCAACTAACCCCAACGTTAGCTCCGTTGCTGTCACCACCGGGGTCCTGCCAAAAGGGGTCTCAGTCACCACAGATGAGGTATCGGTGGTCGTCACAACCGAGGGAATCGCCATTGTCAAGGACGGCAAAATCAGCAAGCAGCTACCCATCAACTACCTTCCAAACTCGGTCGCTATCAACCCAGACAACAGCATTGTGGCAGTCGGTGACGATGTAATTTTCTCAGTCATTGCGATGAGATGTCTGCTATGGTTCTAATTCCTGCGTAATGCACTCTAGACAGAGAAGGTGTACCTGTACAAACTCAATGGAGATGAGCTGGTTGAAGATGGTACCTTGAACAGCAACCGTGGCGCCGTCTTCTCCCTGGCCTTCTCGCCCGATGGCTCTCTACTTGCTGCCGGAGACTCCCGGGGCAAGATTATGGTATACAACGTTGCCGACAAACAGGTACGGCTCCGATTGCGATTACCAATACGCTTAGGTGCCGTCTAGCTAACCATCACAATCCTCATGTAGGTGAAAACCTCGCGCTGGGTCTTCCACACCGCTCGCGTCAACAGCATTGCCTGGTCGCCTGATGGCCTTCACGCAGTCAGCGGATCGCTGGATACCAATGTCTACGTCTGGAGCATCGAATCTCCAATGAAGAAGATCGTGATTCACGGTAAGTGTGTTCCCTGCTCCCCGCAGTTCAGCCACCGGAACCCCTGATCCTGACATCGGTACACTAGGTGCCCATCAAGTAGCTGTCACAGGCGTCGTCTTCGTAGACGACGAGACCATTGCCACCGTTGGCCATGACGCCGCATTGAAGATCTGGTCTCTGCAATATCCATAGGCCGCCTCATGAGGGCCAATATCCGGGCATAACCAAGGCCCCTATTTCCACGCATGGTTTTATGATTTCAATATATTTGCGTCCATTAAGATTGTTTGACAATTACAACCTGAATAAAGCTCATCCAATATATGTGGTCCATGTGAATATGCTCGATCTAGAGTCAGTGACACAAATCAAACCTCGAAATTTCCTACCAAGAATAAATCAACACATAGATACGTTGATGAGTCCAATTGGAATCGATTTCGACCCAATACCACATTCGCCATCATCGGACTCTGGCCACCGCAAGCTTCTCTCTTGGCAACAAAACCCGCCCAAATAGCTGCACTTGTTGATCTCCCCATCGTACCTGCCTAGCATCTCCTTCCACCTAGCTATTCGTGAAGACGTTCAACAGATTACCCCGTCGTTGCCTGTGTCTTTCCGCCCCGTGAGCAAGAAATCCGAGTACCAAGTAGACTCCAGGCCAAGATGAATTCTTTGTATAATAATGCTTTAAAACAATCCCATGCGATCAAGCGTGATTTGGCTTTATTCGAGAGCGGAGAAGACAAGTCCAACGCACTACAAGGTAGCTAAAGGATGATTCCTGAGAAAAAGGTCCTTGCGGTTGTTGAAGTCCAATTTTTGTTGGTGTTCAATATAGGTCAAATCTCGGCCAGTCTAAGTGCGCTGAACAGGTCCATTGATGATTATGAATCTCTGTCGAAGAAAGAGCTCATCCCAAACAAGCGCCAACAGGCAGAAGAGTAAGTGGCTCAAAGTGTTTGGGGCAAATTCCATTGTTGTGGAGTCATTAGTAACCATCCCGAATTTCCTAGGCGTGTTGCGAAATTCAGAGAAGACTTCAAGCATTACAAAAGTTCCTTCGAGATAGCTAAGCGAAAAGAGGAGAACAAAGTAACTAATTGCTTAGCACATGCTCTTTTGGCTCTTTTGGCTAACACGGTGTTGTTTCTCCTCTGGTACATAGACGGAACAGCAATTTAATCGGCAAGAGCTATTTAATGGGTTTGATCAATCTACGGTAAGATTTGTTGCAAAGTTCCAAGGTTACCAACACTTACCAATGGACCACTCGATCAGTACAACACTGCCTCGGGTACCACCAGCATATCTCTTGAGCAACATACGCACCGAGAGCATGACTTCCTCAACTCCACCGAGCAGCGTATAGACGAGTTCATAGCCCAAGGGCAGGCAGCACTGCAAAACCTGGTCCATCAACGAGGAACACTCAAGGTAATCGCCCCAGATTGATTTCCCCGTTGATATCTTTATACTAAAACGTGGTATTGTACTAAGGGAGCACACAAGAAAATCCTGGATACTGCCAACACTCTAGGCCTATCTCGTACAGTGATCCAATATATTGAGCGTAGAACAACCCAAGATAAATGGATCTTCTATGCCGGAGTAATCATATCCATCCTTCTTATGTGGGCCATTGTCCACTACCTCACATGAGGCTGCTTCCTTCGATGCTCAAGATATGAACAAAGCAGTAAGTTCCTCGATACCGGTGGACGTTCGTACTTCTCACACTCCTTTCCGATGTAATAGTATGTCTCCATCGGAGTGAAGCAACGGCATTGTTCAGATTACTTCGAGTCGATGAAAATGGATTTTTTGTGCAATTGTTCTACACTAGCGTATGCCAAAGAATAAAGATACCTATTATTATTTCGCTTGGGATAACTGCATGCTCCCCCAACGCCAATATGGCACCGACTCCAGCCCTGGGAGGAACCGCCACATCGACTTGCAAGTAGCTGCTGTGACAAGCTGAGGTGATATTGCATCTCCATCCCACGACAAACCTGCCATATCTACCAGAGCCTCGGCTATATTGGCTGAAATTCAGGTAGCGCCGCAGCACTAGTATTCTAGATCACTTGGACCAGAATACTAATGGTGTGCGCTGAGCCAATAAGCACCTAGTACTCACCATGAGTTTCCTTCCAATGAAGAAGTCCCACAAAATGGCCGATTTCCATACGCCAGTCCTTTCAATTAAGCCACCTACACAAAGCCGGTGGATCCATTGTGTAGCGCCTTGTTATAAGCAGGCGTGGCTTGGAGTTGGACGGCGTGTTCGACGATGGTTTAGATGATTCTACCAATGCGTACGGGAATCCGCCTTTGATCTTTACATGGGTGTGGTTTGCCGGTGTGATCACGCGGTGGACACCAGCCGACAAGAATTAACAACCAAACGCAAGTCCAGCCACCATCCTGAATCGTCAGCATCGGGGGACCCAGAGCCCAGGCAAGCAAGTGCTTGTTATGCAACAAACCAGGTGTTTCGTAGATATCTCTTGGCTGCTTTGCCAGCGCGGGAGGCACTACCACCAAGGCTAACCAAGAGGAATGATCAGTTCACAAATATGCAGATCGAGACTACTGTTTCAGTTGAGCCTTTTCCACACTCATCTGTTCACACGGTGCGTCATGGAAATAGGGTCAGCACGAAAATTTGGGCCCGGCTGCGATTACTTTGAGGGTCCGTAAATCCCCTTATTTTGGAGCATTCTTGCTGGAGTCAGGCCCAAGCCCTGGTTGAAGATGTCCGTCACCTTATATGTACGTAGAGACGTGTGTATTGGTGGCCAGCTAATTCTCTTGGAACGCTCTTAATTCAAACTTTCTCTTCGTTGCGAATTGCCCCGACTGTCACGGCGTTTCCTTGTATCGACCTGAAAGACCGAGCCAACCTCTAGGTCACAGGAACTAGGCCTACATAGCTGGTGGCCCCCACAGTCTCATGAGACATTGTTGACGTTTCACAATGAGAGATATCAGATCCAAGGCCGTTACCAATCCAGCAACAAGTTTGTGCCGTCGAGAACTGCTGTGCTGGAAGCAGCTAGGCCTGGAATATTAATATGTAATCCTACGCATGATGAGAGTATATCGAGGTGGAAAAAGTGGAACCCGGCGGTACTGGGAAATTGCTGTTCATGGAGACTACTGGTATTCCTCAAACTATTGTGGAAAAGGTGGAATCTAAATTTGGGAATGTGACACTGTTTGACATGTAGCCGCCGATTAATTCCATTCGTTATAATTCCACTTTTTCTCAGGGTGACCTTCAAGGCTATTTAAAGTTGCCTGCGCCGCTGGTGAGGCGTATTGAACTGTAAATAGTCTTGGTAGTTTGAATCCCTAGTAACCGTAATCACTGCCCTTCCACACCATTGCGCCGAACTTCGGGTTACATTCGCTTCTAAATGACTCCATTACAATGGACTTTGCCTGTGGAGGTTTTACAGCTCATTTTTGAACATCTTACGATGCCTGGGGACCTGCTCAATTGTTGTTTGGTCTGCTCCACGTGGAGCGATGTTGGGCTGAAATGCCTATGGAGAGCACCCGCGCTATCCCGGATGGTTATTACAAAGGAGCCCGACACTCGACTTCTTCACTTCAAAGCACCTCAACGTAAGCGCGAGATCCATATTACTCAAAGTATAAACCCCCATGCTAACTCACTCATTAGAATCGGTCAACTCACTGGTAAAGAGAGTCGAAGCGCCCAACTACTCGACCAAGATGCTTGACCAGCTCCTTCCTTGGGTCCTACAGCTCACCAATCTGCGCGTATTGAAGTTCTCGCCGGGATATCTGACGTGTTCACGAATTTCGCATTTCCCTTTCCGAAACTTGCGAGTGTTGGAGCATTTGTCCATCGAGCAGACCGACCTCGGCCTCGTCTTTCTGTATCAGTTGCTAGATAAATGTCCATTGCTGGAGGATCTGAGCATCCAGGTACAAAAGGGCGCGCACCCAGGCATATCCTCGCGCAGCAGACACGCATACATGCCAGAAGCTCGGCAGCTACATCGATTGAGGATCATGGAGGAATTCCGCCTCAAGCCATGCGGAGAATTAAGGGAAGATTTCTTGGAGATGGTTCTATCAGCTACGCCATCCGTCCAGGACTTCACCTTAACTGCCTACGGTATACCAAACAAACTTGCCGCAAGGCTGAATCGCATGTGTCCTGGTATCACCCGGCTGAGGATTCAGAATTTGCATGTGTACGGGAACTCCACCTTGGATCGAAGGATCATGGACACCAGTGAAGAAATAGCCTTCCATTTTGGGGCTCGGTTGGTCGAGCTGGAAATGGATCTCAGAAGATCGGACTTCACCAGCCTGATGCTGACGTTGCCAAATTCGTGGTATGAGCGCTCGTGGACTCATTTGAGATGTCTAAAGCTGTCAGGCGTCCAGATAGGTCACCAACAAATGGTCGCTCTTGCCAGTGGTTTACCCAGAACCATGCAGAGCATCGAGATCAGCTTACCGTGTTTCGAGACAACTTTGACTCAATCCATAAGAGGCAAGCTGAATCTCGACTCTTGGCAGGCATTGTTTACACATTGCGGTAGCTCGTTGAAAACACTGTTCGTCAATTCGAGCAATCTGCCTAATGGATTTGGCAACGTAGTTGGCAAATATTGCAACAACCTCAAACACCTTGCACTGGATTCCGCCACCATCGATGAGTACTGTGTTTACGACATAGTGAGAAGCCTAGGCAACTCTCTAAGCACTCTGCACATTCACAGCGGGAGTCTTGGACCGAGGACGCTGCATGTAGTCGCCAAGAAATGCACGGGTTTGGTGGAACTGAGTTTGAACAAAGTCAGCAAGGTGTCCAATGAGAATCCGGCCTACTCGAATGGAGACCAAGCGAGGTTGTATGTAGAACCCATCACCACCACTCGTTTCCTGCGAACTCTGACAAAGCTTAGCCTCGTCAACTGGGGCTTAGGCCAGGAGTTTTTCGATATGCTGGGACGAATGGATGTCTCCGACTTGGTGCAAATCCATATTTCTGAGCCCTGCTTGCCAGAGGTTGATCCTTCGTCAATCGATACCTTGAAAACCAAATTTCCCGAGTTCGCTATTGTAGATTAGAGAGCACGTTGTCAGGCAACCGTAGCCCATTGATCACCTTTATATGTACCTGATCCCCCTCCTTGTCTTCTATCCCCGTACATCCCTTCGTATATAATGTAGTCTACATGTAAGATATTGTAAGCCACCCAGCTGAAAGTGCTATTCGTATAATATATGATGGTTAACTCAAAGTTCCTAATGATCCTGCGTTAACAATTGTTGCTAGCCAATAGCTGTACAGGCATGAGGTATATATATCAGCATCCGCACGACAATTGTATGCTCAGTCAAGCGTAGCAATATCGGTGCCGCACCCATGATACAAACAAAATCCAGGCTATTCGTGAAAGCATATTAATTGGTAAGCTCACATAACAGATATATCCAGCAGCAGCCTATTTGGTGTGACTGCAGAGATTTTCACCTTCCCGTAGCGGTTCGTGAGCTGAAGATATGCGTAAGAGAAACCCGTGGACTCGCAAGAGGCACAGGTGAGCTAGTTTTGCCACTGACGCTGGAGTTCTTTGATTTCTCCCGAGCGAATTCCATTGGGGCCCTTTGGGTTAGGAGCAAGGGGCGATTCAGGTGTAACTAAACTGCGGAACAACCCAACAGCGGAAGGAGAGTGTAAAGCCCATATTCCCATAGAAACCTCGGGAGGTCGTTCCAGACAACTGCTGTCTACTTCGAAATCTTTTCTAGGACAAGAGGGCCATATCAATTGTCGACGATAAACAACCTACGCCCAAAAGCTACGCTGTGCGCCTAAGAGCCTATGATCACTGATTTCCATAGAACACCTGAAACCAATCAGGGTTCCCAACGATCTCTTTCCATTCGATTCCAAATTGCTGACCAAGGCTTAGCTGCAGGAATCACCAGGCTGGTTCCTCGCAAGCTTATATCTATATCTAATCAGCCATAGATAGGAAGCGTTTGGTCATCCAGCAGCCGATAATACCAATCAAGCTCGCAGGAAGCACGAATCTTAGATCCACCAGGAAGACCATCTAAACGGAGAAATGGGCCTTCTTAGAGCATGGTTACTGGCATCGGATGCATATTTTAAGCAACAATTACAAATCCAATTGCCTCGCTCCGGCACTATCTAATCCCAGCAATCAGACAGTGCGACCCTTAACCATCCCCCTTTTGGTGGAGGATCCGCTGAGGCGGACAACTCTAATTTTCGAAAAGGTTTGCCAAGTGCTGTGGTCTTTATCGCAGCCACACCCTTGGGAGGGTGGTGGGCGACTCGGAGGGATGGCCCGTTGGCTCTTGGTGGTTGTGCGCTTCGCCCTGCCGCAGCGCCCACGGTGGCACCAGCAAAATTGATAGGAGCTGTATCACAAGGATCTATCTAGCACAGAGACCCTTCCTGAAGAAGGATTTCAGCGCTTTACCGTTGATTGGAGTTGAAGCCAGCGTTTGGTGGGGAGTTACGGACAGAACGTCCGATTCCATGCTGGTGAGCTCAGCCCAGCACAGTCTCATGAGGGGCTATCCCAGATCCACTCAACCACCAAAGGGAGGGAAGCGGCCGTGGACATGACGAGGCGGCTCGAAAATCCTCGGAAACTTCGCTCAATGCGTGGTGGCTAGGTGTCTCCTCGAATGGTACGCATCGCTTGCTAATCATTCGATGAATTAGCCCACGTTTCACATCCTTTGAGTCTACCCTTGACATGTGAGAATAAAGCATCATTGGTGAACGGGGGAGCTGTGTCCAGTACAACGGTGATTTTTTTCCTAGATTCTGATATGTGGAGGGCTTGGGTTGATTAGTAAGATGCTATCCAACTGTTGCTGATCCCCTGATGGAATCACTTCAGCACAAGCTGCATGATTAGTCTTCATTATTATCGAGAAGTTGATTTCTAATTGGAACAGGGATTTGATCCGATACCACTGGGCCATCCCAAATGAAACAATCGATCAAATTAGTCTGGATGTTTTTCCGAGCTGTTTCCTCGAACTGATGCGTTATTAATGAGCCTGTCTGATGCGAATCTATTCACTACAATATATATAATGGTTGGTGAACTAATGGTTGGTGAATCTTGACGAATCGCCAGTTAATTGAAAATTCTTTTATAATCTACCTTCATCCACCCTTCTGCCACCATCTTCACTGCGACCGTCGCTATCTCTTCTACCTCGTTGAATATGACCAACCCCTCTCTTTTGCCAGAAGACCACTCGACCTGCGAATTCGACGCCATCCAATCCGCTTTGGAGGATTTCGGTATGTTGTGCGCTTGGGCTGTGTGTATGTCGTGGCGCTGACCCAGTTCTTTGTTTAGCCGCAGGCAAGTTTCTCCTTGTGGTTGATAACGAAGATCGTGAAAACGAAGGGGACCTGATCATTGCCGCCGAAAAGGTCTCCACTAAAGACATGAGCTTCATGATCCGTTACACGAGGTACAGAAATCCTTGTTTGTCAGGTTTCCCTCCCCCACGCTAACCAGGTTCCGTGCTGTAGTGGCTATGTATGTGTCCCTATGACCAACGAAAGGGCTGACCAACTACAGCTCCCCCTTATGGTACCGAACAGTACCGATCCCCACAAGACCGCATACACAATCAGTGTGGACTACAGGCATGGTGAGTGCGCCATTTTCTTTCAACCTCCCGTTTCCTAAGGCTGACGGAGTTGTATGCGCAGACACTACCACCGGAATCTCTGCACATGACAGGGCCCTGACTGCTCGTAGCTTGGCGGATCTGTCTATCACCGAGCCAACCGAATTCAACCGTCCTGGACATATCCTTCCATTGCGCGCTCGCGATGGCGGAGTCCTCACTCGTACTGGACATACTGAGGCTTCAGTTGGTAGGTCTCACGAGCCCCCAGTATCCCTCTAGCTCGCACTAACCCTCGCCTTGAACTGTAGATCTATGCAAGCTTTCCGGATTAAGCCCGGTGGCTGTCATTTGTGAGCTGGTCAATGATGACGGCACAATGGCACGTCGTGACGACTGCAAAGCATTTTCCGTGAAGCACGGCATCAAAATGATCACTATCGCCGACCTGATCAAATACCGCCTCGACAATGGCCTCTGATCACGATCGTTTGCCAGCACCACCGTCCACGGTTCCTCCACCACACATTCCTCTCCCCTACCTACATTTACATCACGCAAGCATCCACACCTCATCCTCAGCCCATTTTTATTTGTATCAGCGAAGTGAAGAGTGGTGGGATTCCTCTAGATAGGCTACTGCTGATGATCCGTCAGGAGTCTCTTCTCAATGCCACTCAAATGAAAATAAACCCCCTTAATAGACAGCGCACCTTTGCGTGAGCCAAGCGTGGCGTGGCCAGTTACTGGCCCGCTGGACTACCCTCAAATAAGCTAGAGAATCGAGTGGTGAAGGGAATTCAAACCTCAGCATGATGCATCGGAAGGCAGGACCATCTTCCCCAGAGCATATATTAATAGAATGGATTAGAGAGAAGATGGGTAGGGTGGCAAGGGTAAGCTGGGCGTAAAGTTGATGGGGAGGAAAGTGAAAGGGGAATAGTATCTTTGGGAATTCGGGGCTCGGCCTGGCCTCTGTTTACTCTTCCGTCCCGAGACCGGGTTGGGGATATGGGTATGGGTATGGCCGGCCCTTCACAAGAAATAGTCGGGCGCCGGCTTCTTTGCCGGAGCATTGCGAACTTCCTGGGGCGCTGCTTCGAAGATCTTGTAGTTCTTGTTGAGATGCTCGTCCAGCTCCAAGATCGCCGCCACGTTTCCGCATCTGCGTGAACAATTCGGTTGGTGAGCGATTGGGCACGCGAGGGGCGGGATGTCCGCGCCACGGGCTTACCTGTAGCAATAGTTTGGTGCTGACCAAACGGTCACGATGGTGTCATCGAACATGAGCTTGTACCCTTCCATCACCAGCTGGTGCGCCCGGGCGATCAGGTCCAGGTTGTTGGCGTGGAGGAACTAAAAATGAACAGGTGCCGAGTCGAGCCGCTCGGGTCAGTACCACCACTCCATGCAGTTTGTTCCTCAACGAAAACCACCCACCGTCTTGACCACATCTCCACCGAACAGGTAGCCAGCGCCGCGCGGGCTCAGCCCCCAGCCTTCGATCTCTAAGGGAAGTGAAGCAACCTGCGTTACTCAACAGCTACAATCCCGCCCACTAGCTCGGTTGAAACGTACCGTCGGGGTCGGACCACAGGAGATCGCACATCCCGCCGTCGTGGGGGACCTCCTGCTTGCGATCGATCGTGCGGATCTAAAGAAATCTCGAACCGATCAGCACCTCAGCGTTCCATCGCATCCTTCCTCCCGCCAAACCGTTACCTGGTCCACCGTCGTGATGGAGGGCGACAATCCGCCGTGCACGCAGAAGATCCGGTCGTCGATGATCGCCGAGAGACTAAGGTAGTCGAAGATCTCGCAGCAGTAGCGCCAAACGTTGGGCGAGCCGTACTTCCGCAGGCATTCCTCGTAGAACCCATACACCTGGGTGATCTGGCGACTCTCGTGGTTTCCTCGGATCAGGGTGATACGATCCGGGTAACGAACCTGGAGGTGGGGGTGGGGGTGGGGAAGGGGAAGGGGGTCAGAAAGTGCGTTCCGAACAGGGGGCTAAGGTTAGCATCGGTGAAGCGAAGTTACTTTGAGGGCCAGGAGCAGCAGGAACGTCTCCACGCTGTAGAAGCCGCGGTCAACAAAATCCCCTGTGTCGGAAAGAAGGGTCAGTCGTGGGTGGACGCAGCAACTCGGAGGGGGGAGCCTAGGTTTTACCCATGAACAAGTAATTCGTGTCCGGACATTTCCCCCCGACCCTGAACAGCTCCTTCAGGTCGTAGAACTGCCCATGGATATCACCGCAGATCTGGGGAGAAAGGGTTAGCCGTCGCTCAGGAGTCCGTCGGGTGGTGGGGAGATATTACCGTGACCGGGGCATCTACTCGCTGGACATTACTCTCCTCGATCAATATCTCACGGGCCTTGTTGCAGAGCTGCTTCACCTCGTTCTCGGTGATTATCTCACATCGTCTCAGCTGTTCTATCTGACTATGCCCCCAGGTTGGAGAAAAGGAAAGGAGTCGTTAGTTACGGGGAGAGGTGCTCCTGTACAGCCAAGGGGTTCACTACCGATCGAGGTCACTTTGGGTCATCGTTGGGTGGGGCTTGGGGAAAGTTGAGGACGGGAGCGCGTAAGAAAAACGTCGACGACGGCAATGGGTCCAGCCCAGCCCAGCCCAACCAATTTGCATCTTGGAATTTTTCCCTGGCCCAAATCAACATCAGTACCATGGCATGGCTCACCCCCTACCATTGGCTGTCGTCCCGGTGAATAATCGCTGGAGCCATTCGGGCGAGGATCCACCAGGATCGCTTAATCGATGCTGGCAACGACCAAGAGATGGATCAAGTGGCGGCCCAGCTATGCTCTACCTCACGGTTTCTACACCGGGACCAACACAACATCGAGCCATTCCCCCATTTACGGAAGGGGTTTTACTGCTTGCCTACTGGTAACACGTATGCATGGATACACGGTGGATATTCATTAGATGCCAAGGAGTCCTTTCCACCAATTAAGGCTCGGAATTCATGGTGGAAGCATTGAATATGTAGAAGGCTTTCAAGGTCGTCCAATGGCCTACGAACTCCACCTCTCTTTCCATGGTCTTCCACGACACGTTGTTTGTTCTCTGAAGCTCCGTGTAAAGTTTCAGAAAGTAGAAGCACACCTCCTACCACTTATTCCCAATTCAATTTTGAGGGGATGGATCACTGTCTGGAACCAAAGGGCATCTCTACCTACCCACCCGTTGGAAGCGTTGGCTGAGCATTACTGCATAGTAACCACACATCATTACTTGTCAACAAACATCTTCCAAATCACCTCCAGATTCCTAAGTCTACTTGCCACAAGCAAACATTCACTTGCAAGTGGGCTGTCAAATGTATGTAATCTATATGGAGGATCTTGGAGCAACTGAAAGTGACTGGGAGAGCTGGTAGATAATATGTCTCTCACTTCATGATTTATTAAATGTACTAATGCCATTTATGCCTTCATCATGTTGTAAATTTCATGATTACGCCCAGGTATTCACTTAACTTGGCCTCTCAGATCATAGTCTACAAATCCCATCAAATATTAGAAATCTCAGATTTGTCCAAACAGCTCTGAACTTTGCATGCATGCTCTTGGAGCCTTCCTGACCACATTCTACATTTTATTTTACCAAGATCATTCCAAAGTATATATACTACCTTTGCATTGAATAAATCATCAAGTGGAAACCACATAATCCACTTGTTCTCCTAATCACTTCCAGTATCATTGAACCTCTTAGAACGCAAAGGGCCTTGGCATTGAAGGTACAGTTGCAAGTTATGAATTATATCTTTATAATGTTGTAAGTGTTTTGGAGATATTGGAAGTGATTGGGCAAACAAGTGGATTTTGTGGGTTTCACTTGATGATTTATTTGTTGTAAAAATTTCTAATTCCACCTAAATACTCACCTAACTTAGTCGCTTAGTGAAAATATTCCAAGTAAATCCCAACAAGGAGTTTGGTCAGTATTTTCTAAGATATGTATGTAACAATATAAGATATCAGGTACCCAGAACATGAAAATTCTCAAGGCTGATTAAAAAGCCCCAAATTTTGCATAAATGTTCTTGGGACCTTCCTAAACCTATTCTATGTGTTTGTTATGCCAAGACCATGTAAAAGCATAAATACTACTTTTGCATTCCAGAAATCATTAAGTGAAACCACATAATCTACTTGTTCTTCTAATCACTTCCAATTTCTCCAAGACTCTTACAACACTTTCAACTTTTACATGCTGTAGGCATCTGAGAAAAAGTACATTCACTCTGCTTAGAGTGGTTATAAGAGCACATATGCAAAGTTTGGGAGCCCTTGGACTACCTTGAACATTTTCATGTTTGGGACACCTGATATTTGGTAAATCATAAGAAGAATCATGGGCTTGTTTTAAGAGTCTTGAGATATTGGAAGTGATTGGGAGAACAAGTAGATTATGTGGTTTTACTTAATGATTTCTGGAATGCAAAAGTAGTATTTATGCTTTTACATGGTCTTGGCATAACAAACACATAGAATAGGTTTAGGAAGGTCCCAAGAACATTTATGCAAAATTTGGGGCTTTTTGAACAGCCTTGAGAATTTTCATGTTCTGGGTATCTTATATATTGGTGAAAATATTCTAAGTAAATCCCAACAAGGAATTTAGTCAGTATTTCCTAGGATATGAAGGTAATGATCTAAGTGACTAAGTTAGTTGAATATTTAGGTGGAATTCCAAATTTTTACAACAGGGCTTAATCCTCCAGGATTTACAGACTACAAGCCATGTGACTAAGTTAATGGACATATTAGTGTAGTTACAAAACCCACAACATTGTTGCTCTGTTCTTTCAATACACCTTGGGTCAGTACACTTCAGTACATGATTTTGTCTATAGTTTCTCTAAGATAGAACAATTTTTTATTGAGTTCCATTACATACAGCCATAACAACCAAAGATGTCTTCTCCAGCAAGCAATTGAACCCTTTACATCTGAAACCTAAGATGTATAGGCAGGTTAGGCCTCACATATTTATGGTGGCAGCTTCTAGGTCCCAATAGTGTTGTAAGAGTCTTGGAGATATTGGAAGTGATTAGAAGAACAAGTTGATTATGAGGTGTTCACCTAATGATTTATTGAATGTAAAAGTAGTATTTATACTCTTACATGGTCTTGACATAGCAAACATGTAGAATAGTGGAATTACAAATTTCTACCACAAACAGTACTCTATGGCAGCAAATGATTCACTAGTACTGCAGAGCTGCAAATGTACATAGTAAACATGGAAGGAAGTGGCTACTGAAATATGACTAAGACCTTTTCTTGCAGAGAATATCCACTACAATGAAGTGTTTGTACATTGAGCTCACCAAAGGTGTGCATCATTCATGGTCACACTGACAACTTCATATTACTTCAGCCACAAATCTAAAGAATCACAGACACTAGAGTGGTAATTATATATTCAACAAATAAGCTCACATTGGCACTAGCCAGTTGGGTATCAAATACCCAACTGTCCGCCATCTCTGTTCACCTAGTGGCTTGTAACTTGTTCAATGGTGTAGAATTGTAGGAATGCCCAGATAAATGAGATGTCACATACACAAGTCATCTTGCAAAATAGATGTTTACCCAATAGGTTGAATGGAAAAACATGAACTGCAACCCACAAAGCAAGAAGCGCACTAACTATAGTCTTATGAAAGACCCTGGAGTAGGGCGGAGAGAGTTGTGGTTCGAGGCAGGCTATTAATATGTCAGCCCACTTCCGGATTATCTCAGGCACCCTCAGCAATATGGATATGTAGCGAGGATACCTGATTTAAGCCTAACCCTCGGAATTGACCAACCGCATGGGGATGCGTACTCCGGAGTTTCTGAATAGGAAATAATCAATATATTGAGCAGTGATGGTATGGAAGCCATCGTGTGGTAAATTAGATCCATCGAGCCTATAGATATAGATTTCCTTAAGAGAGTATCTCCGAGCCCCCATGCCATAAATAAACAGTTTATCGAAGTACACCAGAAGTGCCCACCCACAGGAAACGTAGGCCATTCTTTTCGGTTCGGATCAGATCAAATCGGAATACTACGCTCCGATGGACTGATCCAGGATTCCGGGTTTCCCCTCTACAGACTATTGAGGAATCGTAGGTTGACTGATCCGGAAGGCTACCTATCCACCTTATTCTTGAAGAGCTTCCGCCACAGATTTGGTTGATGATCTATGCTGGACGCCGATAATCGTCACTTTCTAATCTCGGCCACCCAATGGAACACTTCTGTGGACATCAGAGATCCAAAGTGGGTGACTTCCATGATGTCTTAGCCATCGTTTCAATAGGATCCACATTAGTGGCAGAGTGGACATCACATCCAATACCTGGCTAGGATCAGAATACTGTTGCTATTGAAGGGTAAAGTTAAAATCTTAAATTCGTCCGTGTATGACGTGTGGATCCCCGGAGCATCCTTACCAGCACCAGAAGAATCCAAGGAAACCGGTCCAGTAGAAGTCGGCACCCAATTTACCAACTCATAAGCACTCCATGCAACCTGTGGGTATACATGCAATGGCACATAACACACATGAATCACTAGATTTAGATCCTACACACCCACGTAAATATGTGGAAGCGAGAATGGTACACGGTGCGACCAATGACGATTGGTGGAGACCGCGAGAGGCCTACCACCCATGCCGGATGGGTACAGGTGTGCGGGTTACCGATTTGCCAATGGGCCGCTGCAGTATTCCGGAACGAAGGTCTAACCAGTTTCCTTATGTTCACCCACCTAAATAGCCAGCCGCTTCCTACTCAATAGAGTATGTGTGACCAGAAGTCAAATCGGCCATGTATTTGGAGGATGCCACTAATATACGAGATAGTTTGTTACACGACCATTAAATCCATATGGCAATCTATACCAGTTGGTCGAGTATCTTATCGAGCTCTATCGTGGGAAGGCCGCCGAACCACCGCATCGACATCTCCCATTTCGCCTGAAAACGACTACGCCGCTCCACATTAATGAGTTGCTGCGTGTTTCGCTGCACCTGAAATTGAATGGCCTTGGTGCTTGTCACCACAAGTACTGGATCAGGCACATATCGAATGGTGGGGGATTTCGGGTGTTTGGTGTGGCCGATGGGACCGCCTGACGTAGCAACATCATCGACGTGTGTCTGACTGCTCAGTGGGATGATGCCCATCTAGATTCGCCCACATTCCCGATAATCGGGGCCCCCTCAAATGCTCTTATGAGGGAATAGGGGACAGCCCGAGCAACGCTTCGAAGCCTCGCCTTGTCATCGTCGCTGAAGACGGTTGCGTCGACCCATTGGTGGCTCGAATGGTCTTGTACATCGGTATGGCAATGCTCATACACGTATTGGCTTGATTTGGCTTGCTCAGAGGTGGGAACACGAATGCACATAATAACCTACTCCAGGTTTTACGGCTGTTGGTTGACTTATCTCTTCTACACCCCACAGCGGTCCCATATATATGCATTGCTGGCCCCTAGTCAGCATAGCGGCAAAGGGGGACGCTAAATGAAGGCTGGGTTTGCCTAATGAAGCGTTGGTGTCTGTCAGATTCATGCCCTTCAATCGTTCCGAAAGCGTCGCCCTTCTCCCAATATTCGATAGATCCGAGGGTCAGGAGGAAGGTAGGGTTGGGGGTCAGGATCCACCATCTGCACCTGACTAACGATGAATGCATGAGAGGAGCACCCAAAAATCCAGAAGGAAGCCTGTGAACAGCCACTACATATAGAAATCCCAACCAGCATACCTGATCCAGGTGGGGCACGACAGACGACTTCCCTCAGAATGGATTTTGTACTCAGCAGGGTGTAACTGCTCATTTCCCTGGTTTGATCTTGTTTGCAGATACCACATGTTAATTCTGGTAACCTTCTACTGTGGGCGCTCCCTTAACCAGCCACTGCGAGTGCCAATACGGTGGGCAGCTGGATGTGTTGGAACCCCACCATGACAGACTTCAAATATTCTCCACCGTATCCTCGGTGCGTCCTGTGCTTGGCAGATGCCATGGCGGATTCTATAGTTGTGCAGTGAGTTAAATAACTCTTTCCCAGTGGCCTGAAATGCAGTGAAGTAGCTTGACGAAGACACGCAAAGCCACACCCTCTATTGCCTGTCTCATGGTTACTGCGTCGCAGAATGCCAGCCAGCACGGGTGTACGGTTATTGAATACAACTCCAACAATTTTCCCCAGGTGGATTCGCGAAGCCCGAACGGATACCCCTCCCCTGACTCCGCTTATTTTACGTGATTCACCAAGTTTCTAGGAAGGAAGGAATCAAACCACCAAAGCATCTTCGACGGAATAGAGGCAGTCACTTGTATGATCTTCTACCAAGATCCCAAATTTTAATGATGAAATGGCTTCTATGATGATAATAGTTGTATTATAGGTCGAAGTATATACATTTTGATTATGCGGGGGGTGCTGGTGTGGAACTGGGGTTGTTGACTGCGCATTGGGGGCCTAGGAAAACTCCCGCCTCAACTATATATCTCCAAGTGAAAATTGATCCATTTCTATAAAATGCGTTATTCATAGGAAGAGAAACCAATAAAATGCTATATATAAAATAATCGGGGTGGGGTGCTGGAAACTACGGAATATGTAAATGATTCGGATCGGAACACGGGTCTACCGTCCCTGTGATTGGTGGTTCGCCTTCCATACACTTCCTTAAATGGCGATTGAGGTGGCGGTTTGGTCTAAGGTCAAAACATGGGTGTGTTCAATGTGGTACTTCAACCCATTGAGGTTCTTGTAGCTCTTGCCACAATCAGGGTAGGAACATTTGTATGGCTTGACGGTAGGTTTGGAACCGTCTCCGTTCGAGCAGTGTCCGTGAAGTTTGTGGTACTTCAACCCATTGGCATTTTTGTAGGATTTCTCACATCCTGGAACTGGGCATTTGTATGGCTTCTCAGCCGGAGTGGGCTTGATTTCAACGGTTTCGGTCGGAATGACACCGGCGGCAGCATGAAGAACATCATCGACACCAGCGACGAAATCGGGTGAATAGATGGATGGGATACCGGTGAAGAGCTCTTCTTCGGTGAAGGTACGTGGAAGGGCATTGACATCCAGAGTGTATGATGGAGCAATCTTCTTCGCGGGCGCACTCAAAGTCTCCTTTGCAAAACGCTTCTTTGGGTTTTGGGCCGCTCTGACAACAGAGTTGTCGAAGGCAGAGGTCAAGGTATCGCTTTGGATCAAGGCTTCCTCAGAATAGACATCGCTCAGAGCAAGAGCGTCGTTTCTGTACTGTGCCAACAAATCATGATCAGAGATGGGCGAAGAGGGGGTGTTGACCCCCGAGTCGCTGGAAGCAGACCATTCTTCTTCTTGATACAAGCCTTGGGAGTCATCAGCCTCGAAACGAACATGGCACTCCTCGAAATGTTGAAGTAAATCATGAAGATCTTCTAAAACAAGGCCGCAACAGGAAAAATCCCGACAAAAAGATCCTTCCAAGTCCCTTGGTTGGAGGAAATCATCAACAGGGGCAGAGGGCTGTTCATAAACATTCGGAAATTGAAAATCAAAGCTAAAAATAGCTAATTAGCAATGGAACAAAGCCTTCCGACAATTGTGACCGGATACTTACTCGAAGTTTGCACTTTCAATAGGCTCGGCCTTCTGAACCTTACTGAATGTTTGAGCGGTGTAGTCGATGGGAGCAGGCATGATGACGAGGTAAAGAGAATTATTGGAAGTGGAAACAAGACTGCCGCTGTAGAACTGCTATAAACCCGCAGGATGGCAAGACCGGGCTCGGACTTTGATACTTCTTTTATACTACTCCAGGAGTTTCCTATTGCACCCCAATTGGCTATATTATCTCCCTGGCCATGATTGGCAATAAGCCAAGTCTCAATTATGTGTGTGTAACTCTTTGGGTCAAAACCGGTAACTCAACCTATGAATCACTGGTCATCGGCAACTATGGAAATGGCACTCTAAGAAATCTACTGATCCGAAGATCCAAAGCGATGAATACGCCAGGAGATCCATCCCAACCTTAATGGAGTAATAAATGTGTGGATAAATTAGTGGATCGATATCAAAGATCCATTGCGCTCCATGAAATCAGTTGTTCGCGAATGCTTATTGGATAGGTGTTCTGGGAACTAACGTATGCAATCGAAAGCATTCATGTCCACCGTGGTGGCCCGACCTCGGAAGGTAGAAGGGAACTGAAGGCATGAACTCCCCGAGGAAACTACACCTGGACCCTGGTACTGGAGCGCAGAAACCTTGGGCTCGAATCGTGTGATGATGGACTTTCGGTAGTCTCTTGGGTTGCACTTGTTCTGAGCTGCCCACAACATGGTAATACACATGATGATCTCTGTTAGACTAGGAAGTGGCTATTGTTATGGGGCCGCACCTGGCATGGGTAATTTTACGTAATAGGATCGCACTAGGGTCTTCGGTCGATCTGGGATCACCCCAACGCCGCTCCATGAAATGCGCACACTGATCCTCATTCTGAATGAAAGATACCTGGTTAACTGGATACTGTGATCGATAGACCGTTCAATCCGGAATATCTGGGATCTAGTCCACCACTCTCCACTCAAAGGCATGATCATTGCGGCTAGCCGATTACCAGTTTAGCCAAGTATCGCTTATCACGCTCGACTAGAATGCCAGCGTACATATATATGTATGTATATGTACATATATACCAACCTACACGAATATATACATCAATAAATATATAAGGAGCCAGACCCTACCTTCTAGTCACCATGGTCCTCAATCAACCTATCGGCCAATTATTCCTGTTGGCCAGAATTGATTTGGCAGTTGCTGAAAGGGGTAGAGATGAACCGAGTAGCCCCACATTTCCCACTTCGAATCTTGACGATACCCATGTGACAGTGAATGGGCTGGGGGCAAGGCCGTAGGACTGCTGTGGGTGCGATTCCGTTGAGAGCCATCACGAGCTGCGCCGAGGCAGCTGAAGCAGAACGTTGCAACCAGCCAGTGGCCTACGTAATCAGCGGTGGTCTCCAGCCTCATGGTGGGCCTGTGCGAATGGTGGAGGCTCGAGCCGATTGCCGTAGGTCCCCTTCCCTAAGAGCAGCTCGTGCCGCGACATCCAGTAAAGCGAGCATTGCTGAGCCATCATCTGGTCAACACCGATCAGCCGGCCGTGAACAGAGGAGTTTTACATGGTGAGTCGACAGGTTGCAGATAAGAGAGATTTGGTACGAGCCCTGCCTATATGGAAATAACCCTTCGCACCATATCCATCTGATGTTTAAGGGAATCCAGGGTGCGTGTGGGTCAGGTTGTGCGCACCTGTCAATGGAAATCGTACAGCCGAAGAAAGGAGCCCGTTGTCGCAGAGAATCGAAAGGGCATCGTTCGATTGCCGTTTCTGCCAACAAACACCAGGTGACATTATATATTGGGTTAGGGAAGAGGGTGGGGTTCATATCGATGTCCAGACCTACTCCGCTGAATCAAGGCCAACCGTTTAGCCAGGAAATCTTGTTGCGACCTGAAAAGCCTGTCGGTTGGTTCACGCCATGATGTCAGTCATTAGGGGCCATCTGGAGTTGGAGGCTGGTGGATGAGGGATGAGGGATGGGGGATGGTGAGCAGATTCTACTCAACATCGAATTCACGGATCTCATACCACGCCCGTCACTACCAGTTTGCTTGGATTTCTGGTTTCACCATGCACCAGATCCCAGGTTTGCCGGAGCTGTTTGAAATGGGGGAGGCGAGGGAGAGGGGAATCGGCAATCAGAGCCGCACCCCTCTGCCACGCCGGGCTGGCTTTGTTTGGTGTCTCCAGGTGATCAACATACTGCGCCATACCCCAATGGCCAGCTAGATCTGGGGTTCTGCTGATCCCACTTGGCCGGATGAATCTGCTGCACTGGTAAGGGTCAATGTGAGCTACCCGCGGTTGAGAATGGATGGTCCTCGAAGAATCGAGTGCGCCACTTTGCCATGAGTTCGGATGTGAGCCGTATGGGTCGATGCGTCTTAGTTTCAGCATTGATATGGAGTTCGAAACCAGTAATACTGTGGTTGTCACCCTTCGGTAATGCAAAAGTATTAAATGGATTTGCTCCCTGTATTTCGTGCTGCGCATCCATCAGACGGAGCGATATTCGGGCGAAAGATTGATATATTCATGCCCTGGTGCTGGGTTGATGACCAATATTCTAGGAGGTTCATTGGGGATGAGACGCATCCCAGACATTCTCCATTTCGTGGTCAGCTTGCGGTCAAGACATGGATGCCATTTCCAGTACGTCGGAACAAGTTCGAACTGGTGGGCCTTTGGAGTCATCCAGCAACTAGTTCGTGCATATTCAACCGATGGATATTTCTTGGTAGGATATGTGCGATCTTGATATCGTTGGCATGACTTGATCTAATAGGGACGCTGGGCTATCTGTTCGGCATACACAGTATTGTTGTATCATGGCCATACATGTAAAGGCTAAACGGCCTTAATTTCAAATCGCCAGGGTTTTGTGGCAGTCGGAGTATCCTGCAGTTATGAGCAAAATGTTTTGACTAGTGAAACATGAATCAAGCGGACATCTAGTACTAAATGAAACTGTGGGAACTATACGAATTATCTGGCGTATTAAAAAGATGAGCTGGCTTTGATATTATCTTATCGAGCTATACCAAAGCTTGCCAATGTGATGGTTGGCAGTTGGGTGCATTTCCCTGAGCTTGATCCGTTCATTTGAGTTCACCCGCCACACCATTTTGGTATTACTTGTGCTTAATTTCAACTAACAACACAGCTTTGCTGCGTGGGGGAAGATTTATCCCAAAATATGTGGCTCTTCCCAGGGGAGTATTTGGAACCTATATAGCAACTCACAAATATGTAGAATATATTTAGAGGGGTCCCAAGAACATGCGTACAAGTTGAGGGCAGTTTGGACAACTTTATGATATTTCATACTCTGAGCTCCTGATGTTTTGGTGGAAGTACTCAAGATAAATTCAGAAGTGAAAAATCCATTCATCAGAATTACCCAGGTGGTTAATGAGATGGAATCAGTGGACACACAAACCACTGATGAAGATGTGATAGTTACCCTCCTGAATATCCTGACAGACAAGCTTCAGGTCCTTGTATCAGCTATAGAGTCTAGAACTAAAGATCTGACTTTAAATTAGTCATATGGAATGCTCCAAGATAAAGGACTAAGAAAATCCAGCCCTAATAACAAGAAAAAGAAAATCCTTTATTCTGTAACAATAACCACCAGCAAAGATATGCAAATCAGTTTAAAGGAAACAGCAACCACTCTTGAAGTTGATGCAAAAGGAACTGACACACATTGGACTGGTGCATCAAAGAGAGATGAATAGCAGAAGCAGCCAGAGTATGACTATGCTAACACCACTGAAGATGGACTATTTGTGTTTGCACTGAATATTGCTGTAAGAGTTTTGGGGATATTAGATGTTATTGGGAGAAAAAGCTGATTATGTGCTTTTAACTTAATAATTTATTGAATATAACAGTGGTATTGATACTATTACGTGATTGTGGCAAGAAAAGCTCATAGAATATGCTTTGGCAGATCCCAAGAACAAGTGTGCAAAGTTTGAGGCTGTTTGTGCAACTTTGAGAGATTTCATGTTCTAGATGTTGTAAAATTTGTAATTTCACCTAAATATTCACCTAACTTGGTCACTTAGATCATTACCTTCAAATTCTAGGGAATACTGACCAAATTCCATGTCCAGATTTGATTAGAATATTTTCCCCAAAATATCAGGTACCCAATAGATGAAAGTAAGATAAGTTGCCCAAGCCACCCCAAAATCTGTACACATGTTCTTTGGACTTGGCTAAGCCTATTCTACATGTTCATTATACCAGGATTATGTAAAAGTATAAGTACTAGTTTCACATTCAATAAATCATTAAGTGAAAACCACATAATCTACTTGTTCTCCCAATCACTTCCAATATCTCCAAGACTCTTACAACAGGTTGTGAGCCCCAAGCTGTCATTCTCTGCAATGTATACTACTGCTATTACTGGAATTTCTCCCTCTGCTGAAAAGTTGGATGGATCTAACTACCAAGTGTGGAAGGTGAAGATGAAGATGCTGCTACAAGAAAGAGGCCTTTGGGATATTGGCATGGGAGAAGAATCCTTAAAGTACCAGAAGAAAGAACAAAGTGCCTTTAACTGCATTTGCCTTGATGTTAAAGACAAATTGCTAATTCAATGCTCAAGAGCAAAAATGGCAAAGAATTCCTGGAAGGCATCAGAAGACATCGGCCAGTCATGTTCAGCTGCTAAGAAAATGTATCTGAGACAAAAATTCTTTACTATAAAGATGCAGCCAGGAGAAAAAATGAAAAATCTAATTAACAGTATTGCCCTGCTGGTGGATGAGATGGAATCTATGGGCATACCAACTACTGATGAGGAAGTGATAGTAACCATCTTGAATAGCCTGACACACATGTTGCAGGGCCTTGTATCAGCCCTAGAGTCCAGAACTGAAGATTTGACTTAAAATAATGTATATGGAAGGCTCCTGGACAAAGAATTAAGAAAATCAATTGCCAATAAAAAGAAGAAGAAAATGCTTTAATAAGCAATGATAACAAACAAAAGAGATACCCTAGACCTTTTAAAGGCAATAGCAACCTGTTTTGCAAATACTGAAAAAGGAAAGGACATACATCAGACCAGTGCTTAAAAAAGAGAGATAGTCAGCAGAAAAAGCTTGAATATGGAAATGCAGCAACAACGGAAGATAGACTACTCATACCTGCACTAAATATGACCACAAACAAGGATACTCAGACATGATGCACTGACTCTGGAGCATCTCAATACCTTACACAGCAAAAAGAACTCTTTACCTAAGACTGAGATATTCCAATCAAGTAGGTTTTCATGGGTTACAACAAAATACATGATACAGTGGGAGAAGGAACTATCCAAGTAAGCTTTAAAAGCAGCAAAGGAAGCTATCCACCAACCTTAAAAGAAGTACTCTTTGTACTAGAAATAGCCAAGAACCTACTATATGTAAGCAAGGCCTCAGCAGAAGGACTCAGTTTCAGCTTTGACAATTCTAGATGCAGGATCACTGATCAAAGTGGTTCTCATATTGCTTTGGGTATCAGAGATCTGAATCTGTATAGGTTGACATATATTCCAACATATCTGGAAGCCAATACTAGTAACTTGAATGAAGAAACACTAATACTTTGCCACAGAAGGTTTGTGTTGTAAGAGTCTTAGAGATATTGGAAGTAATTGGGAGAACAAGTAGATTATGTGGTTTTCACTTAATGATTTATTGAATGTAAAAGTAGTACCTATAATTTTACCTGGTCCTGGCATTACAAACACGTAGAATTGGTTGAGGAAGGTCCCAAGAGCATGTGTGCAAAGTTTGGGGCTGTTTGGACAACTTTGAGAATTTTCATGTTCTGGGTACCTGGTACTTTGGTGAAAATATTCCAAGTAAATCCCAACAAGGAATTTGGTCAGTATTTTCTAGGATTTGAAGGTAATGATCTAGGTGACTAAGTTAGGTGAATATTTAGGTGGAGTCAAAATTTTTACAACACTCCCACTCAGCTAAATGTTCATACTGACTAGTCCTAATTTTGACCTAAGATATTCAAACTTGTCTCTAGCTAATGGTTTGGTAAATATGTCTGCAATCATTTCATCTGTAGGACAGTAAGCTAAGCTAACTAAGTTGTTCTCTATAGCTTCACATATGAAGTGATGTCTAATATCTATGTGCTTGGTTCTAGCATGGAAAGTTAGATTTCTACCTAATTGTATACATCCTTGATTATCTTGAAACAAGTAATAGGTGTTTTTTGACATAGGCCTAAATCTGTAAAAAGCTTTCTTAACCACATTATTTCTTTTGTAGCTTCACAGGCTGCCATGTACTCTGCCTCTGTGGTAGAAAGTGCTACAGTTGGTTGCTTTCTTGAATTCCATGAAATTGCTCCTTTACAGTAAAGAAAGGTGTATCCTGTGGTGGATCTTCTGTCTTCTAAATTTTGTCCCCAGTCAGCATCAGAGTATCCCACAAGATCCTGTTCTGAATCCTATTAAGTGTATCTTAAGCAGATATCAGCAGTTCCTTTTAGGTATCTAAAAATCTGCTTAACTGCTGCAATATGATTATATCCATAGTTCTGATTATGTTGGCTGACAACTCCCACTGAATATGAGATATCTGGACGTGTTCCAAGCATGATATACATCAGACTGCTGACCATAGATTGATAAGGATGGTCAGGGCTTTCAGATTGCACCAAGCTCTCTTGATTTGGTTGAGTTTTGACCAAGTCAAGGTTTGTCTCCATTGGGGTTGCTGCTGGTTTACAGTCTTCTATTTGGTATATCTTGAGTATATCTTGAATATACTTGAATTTGCTTAGGGCAATAGTCTGGGTACTTCTGTCTATGGAGAACTTAATCCCTAAGTAGTAATTAAGTTCTCCTAGATTGAACATCTTGAACTCCTTAGATAGGCTGGATTTAGTCCCTGCCAATGTTTCTAGGCTAATGGTGGCTATGATAAGATCATAAACATATAGAGCTAATAGAACTGGATTTCCTCTATCTGGCTTATAGTATATACTATAGTCAGCATTACTCCTTTTGAAACTCAAAGATTCCAAATAAGAATTTATCTTGCAATTGCAGGCTCTGGATGATTGTTTGAGACCATATAGTGACTTTATAAGCTTGCAGACCAAAGAGGGGTTATCTTGGTCAGCAAACCCATCAGGCTGGTTTATATACACATCCTCATCAAGTTCTCCATTCAAAAATGCAGTTTTTACATCCATTTGATGAACATAAAACTTATATTTGGCTGCAACAGCCAATATTAATCTGATGGAATTAAACTTGGCTACTGGTGTAAAGGTCTCAGTATAGTCAAGTCATTTTGTTTGAGAGTATCCTTTGGCTACAAGTCTTACTTTGTATCTTTCAATTGTACCATCAGCCGTGTATTTTGTCTTGAAGACCCATCTGCATGCAATTGATTTTTGGTTGATTGGTAATTTGACTAAGTCCCAAGTTTGATTTTCCATCAGGGCCTGATATTCCTCAGTCATTGCAGATCTCCAAAACTTTGTCTGAGGGCTATTTGGGGCCTCTTTTACTGACTGGGTTCATCAATATGGACTGAATAGGCATAGGCTAAGCTTGTACCCTCATTGATATAGTTATTTGGGCTATTTCTTGTCCAATTGGATCTCCGGGCATTTGATACTAGAATGATCACTTCTGGGATATTCCTGTGCACTCACTCCAGAGGACTCTACAACTGTGGATCAGCCAGAATCAAAAAATTTTCATTGTCTTGCTCTGATTCAATCCTGACTATTGGTGGACTTGAGATCAAATTCTCATCATCATCTGGTGTTATTTTTTGTGAAAATTTTGATTTTTCATCAAACAACACATCCCTGGACTTGATCAGCTTCTTTGCTTTGGTATTGTAGGGTCTGTATGCCTTACTCTCATTGCAGTGGCCCAAAAATATGCATTTTACACTTTGTGGCTCAAATTTTGACTGATTTCCGGCCAGTTTTTTGGCAAATGCTGTACACCCAGATATTCTTAGATGTTCTGCACTTGGTGTGTATCCATACCATGCTTCAGATGGAGTGGAATCATGAAGTATTCTGTTATAACTCCTATTTTTGAGGTATACAGCAGTGGCAACGTATTCCACCCAAAAATCATAGGATAATTTTTGATCATGGATCATAGATATTGCCATATCAATTATTGATCTGTTAGCTCATTCTGCTACTCCATTTTGCTGTGGGGAGTATGGTACAGTAGTCTCTTGCTTTATCCCATGAATTTTGCAGAAGTGGATGAAGAGTTTTGAGGTATATTCTCCACCATTGTCAAAGCGTATTTTCTTGATCTTTTCACCAGTTTCTCTCTCCGCCATAGCTTTGAGCTCCCTGAACTTAGACAAAGCTTCTTCCTTTCTCTCCATGAAGTAGACCCATGTGTATCTTGTATAATCATCAATAAAAGTGATGAAATACTTCATCCTGCCTAAGGATAGATTTTGCATAGGTCCACACAGATCTGAGTGAATTAGATCTAATTTTTTCTTAGTTTTGATTAACCCAGAACTCCTGAACAGTTGTCTGGCTAGTTTTCCATATATGCAGGCTTCCCAGTGCTCCAAATTAGCTGGGGGATCAATTTTCACTCCAGAAATTAGCTGATCTTTGATCATTTTATGCAAATAATCAAAATTGGGGTGTCCAAATCTCCTGTACCAAAGCATTGGTATTTCTTCATTTAAGTTACTTATATTGGCTTCCAAATATGATGGAATATAAGTCAACCTGTATAGATTCTGATCTCTGATGCCCAAAGCAATATGGGCACCATTTTGATTGGTGATCCTGCATCCAGAATTGTCAAAACAGAAACTGAGTCCTTCTGCTGTGGCCTTGCTTACAGAGAGTAGGTTCTTGGCTATTACTGGTACAGAGAGTACTTCTTTAAAGGTCAGTGTATAGGTTCCTTCACTGCTTCTAAGGTTTACTTGGATAGTTCCTTCTCCCACTGCATCAAGTGTTCTATTTTCACCCATGAAAGCATTCTTAATTGGAATTTCTTGATATTGTGTAAAGTTCTTTTGGTGTGTAAAGTGTTGAGAAGCTCCAGAGTTAATATACCACATCTGAGAATCCTTGTTTGTGGTCATATTTAGTGCAGATATGAATAGTCTATCTTCAGTTGTAGCAGCATTTCCATATTCAGGCTTCTTTTGTTGATAATCTCTCATTTTGAGACACCTCTCTGATGTCTATCCTTTCCTTCTGCAGTAATTGCAAAACAGGTTGCTGTTGCCTTTGTAGGGTCTTGGGTACCTCCTTTGTTGGTTATCATTGCTTATTAAAGCATTTTCTTTGTCCTTCTTGTTGGCGCTTGATTTTCTTAATTCTTCATCCAGGAGCCTTCCATATATGTAATTTAAGGTCAAATCTTCAGTCCTAGACTCTAGGGCTGATACAAGGCCCTGAAACTTGTCTGTCAGGCTATTTAAGATGGTAAATATCACATCCTCATCAGTAGTTGGTACGCCCACAGATTCCATCTCATCTACCAGCAAGGTAATTCTGTTAACTAGTTTTTTCATTTCTTCTCCTGGCAGCATCTTTGTAGTAAAGAATTTTTGTCTCAGATCCATTTTCTTAGCAGCTGAACATGACTGGTAGGTATCTTCTAATGCCTTCCAGGCATTCTTTGCCATTTTTGCTCTTGAGCATTGAATTAGCAATTTGTCTTTAACAATAAACCAAACGCAGTTGAAGGCACTTTGTTCTTTCTTCTGGTACTTCAAGGCTTCCTCTCCCATGTTTTTAGGAGGGCATTCATCTCCCATGACAATATCCCAAAGGCCTCTTTCTTGTAGCAGCATCTTCATCTTCACCTTCCACACTTGGTAGTTAGATCCATCCAACTTTTCAGCAGAGGGAAAAATTCCAGTAATAGCAGTAGTAGACATTGCAGAGAGTGACAGCTTGGGGCTCATAACCTGTTGTAAGAGTCTTGGAGATATTAGAAGTGATTTGGAGAACAAGTAGATTATGTGGTTTTCACTTAATGATTTATTGAATGTAAAAGTAGTATTTATACTTTTACCTGGTCATGGCATTACAAACAAATAGAATAGATTAAAGAAGGTTCCAAGAACATGTGTGCAAAGTTTGGGGCTGTTTGGACAACTTTGAGAATTTACATGTTCTGGGTACCTGGTATTTTGGTGTAAATATTCTAAATAAGTCCCAACAAGGAATTTGGTCAGTATACTCTAGGATTTGAGGGTAATGATCTAGGTGACTACAATAGGTGAATATTTAGGTGGAATTAAAAACTTTTACAACAGTTTGGACACATCAATTTTGATTATTTACGCAAAATGATCAGAGATCAGCTAATTTCTAGAGTAAAAACTGATATCCCAGCTAATTTAGAGCACTGTGAAGCCTGCATACATGGGAAACAAGCCCAACAACCATTCAAGAGCTCTGGGCTAATCAAAACTAAGAAAACTTAGATCTAATTCACTCAGCTCTGTGTGGACCTATGCCAAATTTATCCTTAGGTGGGATGAAGCATTTAACCACTTTTATTGAAGAATATACAAGATACACATGGGCCTACTTCATGGAGAGAAAGGAAGAAGCTGTGTCTAAGCATAGGGAGTTTAAAGTCACTGTGGAGAGAAACTGGTGAAAAAATCAGAAAAATATGCTCAGACAGTGGTGGAGAATATACCTCAAAACTCCTCATCCACTTCAGCAAAATTCATGGGATGAAGCAAGAGACTACTGTACCATATTCCTCACAGCAAAGTGCAGTAGTAGGGCATGTAAATAGATCAATAATGCACCTGGCTAGATCTATGATCTATGATCAAAAAAAATCCTATGATGCTTGGGTGCAATCAGTTGCCACTGCTTTATACCTTGAAAATAGGAGTTATAACAGAATAATTGGTGATTCTACTGCAAATGAAGCATGTGATGGATACAGACCAAGTGCAGAACCTCTCAGAGTTTTTTGGGTGTACAGCATATGCCAAGAAACTGCTTGGAAATCAGTTAAAATATGAGCCAGAAAGTGAGAAATGCATATTTTTGAGCTACTTCAATGATAGTAAAGCATACAGACTCTACAATACCAAAGCAAAGAACTGATCAAGTCCAGGGATATGTTGCTTGATGAATATTCAACAAGACATCTGATGATGACAAATATCTGATCTCAAGTCTATCAGTTGTCAGGATTGAATCAGAGCAAAACAATGCAATTTTCTCACTCCAGAGGACTCAATTACCATAGTTAAGCTTGAGGCAGCTCCCAGGAATATCCCAGAGGTGATCATTCCACTATCAAATGCCCAGAGATCCAACCAGACAACAAATAGCCCAAATTACTATATCAATGATGATACAAACTTAGCCTATGCCTATTCCGTCCATATTGATGAGCCCCAGACTGTAAAAGAGGCCCTAAATAGCCCTCAGACAAAGTTTTGGAGATCTGTAAGGACTAGGGAATATCAAGCCCTAATGGAAAATCAAACTTGGGACTTTACCAAACTACCAATCAACCAAAAATTGATTGGATGCTGATGGGTCCTTAAGACCAAATACAAGGCTGATGGTAACATTGAAGGGTACAAAGCAAGACATATGGCCAAAGGATACCCTGAAATAACAGGACTTGACTACACTGAGACCTTTGCACTTGTAGCCAAGCTTAAAACCATCAAATTATTATTGGCTATTGCTGCCAAATATACACTTTTTATACATCAAATGGAGTTAAAAGCTGCATTTTTGAATGAACAACTTGCAGAGAACATGCATATGAGCCAGCCTGATGGGTTTGTTGACCAAGATAACCCCATTTTGCCTGTAAGCTGAGCAAGTCTCTCTATTGACTCAAACAATCACCAAGAGCCTGGAATTGCAAAATAGATGCTTATTTGCAATCTTTTAGTTTCAAAAGGAGTATAGCTGACTATACTATATATCATCAGCCAGAATGAGCATATCCAGCTCTATCAGCTCTATATGTGGATGATCTTATCATTGCCACAATTAAACTAGAAACATTGGAAGAGACTATATCCAGTCTATCTAAGGAGTTCAAGATGTCTGATATAGGAGAACTCAGTTACTACTTAGGGATTAAGTTCTCCATAGACAGAAGTACCCAGACCATTGCCCTAAGCAAATCCAAGTATATTCAAGGTATACTCAAGATATACCAAATGGAAGACTGTAAACCAGCAGCAACCCCAATGGAGACAAACCTTAACTTGGTCAAAACTCAACCAAATCAAGAGAGCTTGGTGCAATCTGAAAGCCCTGACCTTCCTTATCAGTCCATGGTTGGCAGTCTCATGTATACCATGCATGGAGCATGTCCAGATATCTCATATTCAGTGGGAGTTGTCAGCCAACATAATCAGAACTATGGATCTAATCATATTGCAGCAGTTAAGCAGATTTTTAGATACCTAAAAGGAACTGCAGATATCTGCTTAAGATACACCTATAAGGACTCAGGACAGGATCTTGTGGGATACTCTCATGCTGATTAGGGACAAAATTTGAAAGACAGAAGATCCACCACAGGATACACCTTTCTTTGCTGTAAAGGAGCAATTTCATGGAATTCAAGAAAGCAACCAACCGTAGCACTTTCTACCACAGAGGCAGAGTACATGGCAGCCTGTGAAGCTACAAAAGAAGTAATGTGGTTATGAAAGCTTTTTACAGATTTAGGCCTACGTCAAAAAACACCTATTACTTTGTTTCAAGATAATCAAGGATGTATACTATTAGGTAGAAATCCAACTTTTCATGCTAGAACCAAGCACATAGATATTAGACATCATTTCATATGTGAAGCCATAGAGAATAACTTAGTTAGCTTAGCTTACTGTCCTACAGATGAAATAATTGCAGACATGTTTACCAAACCATTAGCTAGAGACAAGTTTGAATATCTTAGGTCAAAATTAGGACTAGTCAGTATGAACATTTAGCTGAGTGGGAGTGTTGTAAAAATATGGAATTCCACCTAAATATTCACCTTACTTAGTCAATTAGAGCATTACCTTCAAATCCTAGAGTATACTGACCAAATTCCTTGTTGGGATTTACCTAGAATATTTACACCAAAATACCAGGTACCCAGAACATGAAAATTCTCAAAGTTGTCCAAACAACTCCAAACTTTGCCCACATGTTGTTAGGACATTCCTTAGCGTTTTCTACCTGTTTGTTATGCCAGGACCAGGTAAAAGTATAAATACTACTTTTACATTCCATAAATCATTAAGTGAAAACCACATAATCTACTTGTTCTCCCAAATCACTTCCAATATCTCCAAGACTCTTACAACACAATCATGAAGGTTTTCATGGGTGATAACAAAACACATGATGCAGTGGGAGAAGGAACTATCCAAGTAAGCTTTAATAGCAGCAAAGGAAGCTATCCACCAACCATTAAGAAGTACTCTATGGACCAGAAATAGCTAAGAACCTACCATATATAAGCAAGGCCGCAGCAGAAGGACTCAATATCAGCTTTGATATCTCTGGATACAGGACCACTGATCAAAATGGTACTCATATTGCTTTGGGTATCAACAATCTGAATCTGTATAATTTGACATATATTCCATCATATCTGGAAGCCAATACTATTGACTTGAATGAAAAAACCCCAATGCTTTGGCACAGGAGATTTGGACACATCAATTTGATTATTTGTGCAAAATGATCAGAGATCAGCTAATTTCTAGAGTAAAAACTGATCTCCCAGCTAATTTAAAGCACTGTGAAGCCTGCATATATGGGAAACAAGCCCAACAACCATTCAAGAGCTCTGGGCTAATCAAAACTAAGAAAAAATTAGATGTAATTCACTTGCTCTGTGTGGACCTATGCAAAATTTATCCTTAGGTGGGATGAAGCATTTAACCACTTTTATTGATGATTATACAAGATACACATGGGCCTACTTCATGGAGCAAAAGAAAGAAGCTGTGTCTAAGCTCAGGGAGTTTAGAGTTACAGTAGAGAGAAACTGGTGAAAAAATCAGAAAAATATGCTCAGACAGTGGTAGAGAATATATCTCAAAACTCTTCATTCACTGCTGCATAATTCACGGGATGAAGCAAGAGATTACTGGACCATATTTCCATCAGCAGAGTGGATTAGTCAAACATGCAAACAGATTAATAATTGATATGGCCAGAACTATGATCCATGATCGAAAAAATCCTATGATTCTTGGACAGATTCAGTTGCCATAGCTGTATACTTTGAAAATAGGAGCTATAACAGAATACTTTGTGATTCTGCTCCAGTAGAAGCATGGTATGGATACAGACTAAGTGCATAACATATAGGAGTATTTGGGTGCGCAGCATATGTCAAGAAACTGCCTGGAAATCAGTTAATATTTGAGCCAAAAAGTATGAAATGCATGTTTTGGGCTACTGCAATGAGAGTAAAGCATGCAGACTCTGCAATACCAAAGTAAAGAAGCTGATCAAGCCTAGGGATGTGTTGTATGATGAAAAGTCAAGACTTTAACAGAAATGGCATCAGTTGATGACAAATATCTGATCTCAAGTCCATCAATTATCAGGATTGATCCCAGCAAAATAATGAGACTTTCTCACTCCTGAGGACTCTACAACCATGGTTCAGCTTGAGGCAGTGCCCAGGAATATCCTAGGGGTGATCATTCCAGTATCAAATGCCCAGAGATTAAACCAGATAACAAATAGCTCAAATTACTATATCTATGATGATGCAAACCTAGCCTATGCCTATTCAGTCCATATTGCTGAGCTCCATACTGTAAAAGTGGCCCCAAATAGCCCTCAGACAAAGTTTTGAAGATCTGCAAAGACTGGAGAATATCAGGCCTTAATAGAAAATCAAACTTGGGACTGAATCAAGCTACCAATCAATCAGAAGTTAATTGGATGCTGATGGGTCTTTAAGAGAAAATACAAGGCTGATGGTAATATTGAAGGTTACAAAGCAAGACATGTGGCCAAAGGATACCCTCAAACAAGAGGTCTTGACTACACTAAGACCTTTGCACTTGTAGCCAAGCTTAAATCCATCAGATTATTATTGGCTATTGCTGCCAAATATACACTTCTTATACATGAAATGGAGTTAAAAGCTGAATTTTTCAAAGGAATACTTGAAGAGGACATGTAAATAAGCCAGCCTGATGGGTTTGCTGACCAAGATAGCCACCATTTTGTCTGCAAGCTGAACAAGTCTCTCTATTGACTCAAACAATCACCAAGAGCCCGGAATTGCAAAATAGATCCTTATTTGGAATCTTTAAGTTTCAAAAGGAGTATAGCTGACTATACTATATATCATCAGCCAGATAGAGCAAATCCAACTCTATCAGCTCTATATGTGGATGATCTTATTATTGCCACCAATAACCTAGAAGCATTGTAAGAGATTAAGCCTAGCCTATCTAAAGAGTTCAAGTTGTCTGATCTAGGAAACTTTGTTACTACTAAAGAGTAAATTTCTCCACAGACAGAAATACCCAGACTATGACCCTAAGCCAATCCAAGTATATTCAAGATATATTAAAGAGGCACTAAATGAAAGACAGTAAATTGGCAGCTACCCCATTGGAGACAAACCTTAACTTTGTGTAAACTCAACCAAATTAGGAGAGCTTGGTGCCATCTGAGACCCCCAACTTTCCTTACCAACCTATGGCCAGCAGTCTGATGTATATTTTGCTTGGAACATGCCCAGATATAACATATTAAGTGGGGGATATCAGCTAGCATTATCAGAACTATGGATCTGATCATATAGTGGCAGTTAAGTGGATTTTTAAATAAATAAAAGGAACTGCTGATATCTGCTTAAAGCTCACCTATAAGGATTCAGAACAAGATCTTATGGGATACTCTGATGCTCATTGGAGACAAAATCTAGAAGACAGAAGGTATACCACAGCATAAACCTTTCTTTACTGTGAAGGAGCAATTTAATGAAATTTATGTAAACAACCAACTTTAGCACTGTCTACCACAGAGGCAGAGTATATGGCAGACTGTGAAGCTACAGGAGAGGCAACATGGTTAACAAAGATTCTTAAAGATTTAGGCTTATGTCAACATGCCTGTTACTTTATCTGAAGATAATCAGGGATGTATGGCTATGAAAAGTAACTTGGTCCAGCAGGTAAATCCAGTCTTGATGAGTCACCAAGATCCCATGAGAAGACCACTATAATACCAGCAACTTGGAATTAATGACCATCTACACAGTCTCATGACGCAATCACAATGGTGTGTGGCAAACTTTACAGCCAAATAAAATTAAAAACATAACAGTGTTTGTACAGTATTTTGCCAAGAGAGGCATGGCATTGTAGCAGTCTTAGTGGACTCTACAACAATTTCAGTGGATCTAACCAGTCAGTACATCCAATTGCCTTATATGGCAAAAGCTTGGTGGTGTTTTGACAGCCTCATTGCAGGCCTTTAATGGCACTATTACGGCAGTATGGCAACCTACAACTAGTTCTGTGTAATGCTATCATACTAATTTACCAATTGGTATGTCCTTTTTCTACTTGCCCTTGTGAAATTGATATACTTTATGGTAGAATCACCCCACATTATTTGCTTACCCACGACTACCTTGGGTATTCTGCATTTAGTTCCAATCAAAAAATATTATGGCCTCCAGCTTACTAGCCTCTAAAAACATGCACACCTGCCACAATTGACATACTTCTATCACCTCAACTGTGCAGCATATTAGTGTGGAACTTGCAAAGTTGCCATACACCTTGTATAGGTGGTAATATATACTGTTGTAAGAGTCTTGGAGATATTGGAAGTGATTGGGAGCCCAAGATGATTTTATGGTTTTCACTTAATATTATATTGAATGTAACAGTAGTAATTATACTTTTACATGGTCTTGGCATAACAGACACAGAAAATAGGTTAAGGATGGTCCCAGAATATGTGTGCAAAGTCTGGGGCTGTTTGGACCACTTTGAGCATTTTCATGTATTTATACTTTTGCTGTGAGAAATTATTGTGATGATCCTGTCAAAAGGCCATCAAAAAATTAAAGTCCTGTGACTAAGAGGTTCTGATTTTGTCAGGACACCTTACAGAGACCACTGAAAATAACTGCACCACAGATTTCACAAAAAACTTGGTCAAAATTTTTCATCACAACAACATATAAGTGACTTTTAATTGGTTCCCTGCCAATTTGCTCACTTTCTGATCCTGGGACTCTATTGCCTCCTATGTTTGTGTGCATTGATTGGCTATTGCTTCTTTTTCACACTCCTTACTTCCTGACTCAACTGTTTCTCTTACTTTTCATGTGTACAAATTGATTTATTTTTATAGAAACTTCAGTTGTACCTCAATTGCCGATTGTATTGACCTATGCAAGTCCCTATGCCCTATGCTAACATTAAGCCTAACCCCACACTCAACAAGTAACTTTATTAAAATCCACCACTCAATAAGTATGTCTGCAGTAAGGCTATGGTTCCACAACTTTGGCAGGAACCCAACAGCTTTATGTCACTGTTTGTTCACTGGTTCCCACATATCCTGGTCTTCAGCTGGCACTGCAAAGTCTAGCACCTCACCTGCCAGTTTTTGCAATAAATCCTTGCACTATTCAAGTGGATTTCTTGAGCACTGCTCTTGAAGAAGTGCTGCAACCTTGTGGTGTGCCTATTAATAATCCAAAATTCCACTGAAGGCACTGATATAGCCTTTCAAGCTCTTGATGTTGTAGCCTTATCTGTCAGTGGAATCTCCACTCTCTCAACAATGTAGGAAGTGGAGGCTGCGGTAGTCAAGTTGCCTCTTTCAGACTCATCTACTTTGCCGCAGTGTAGCTCAACTGGCTGCGCTGTAGTGGGGTCACAGTGACACCCACTGACAGGTATGGCTCACACAAAATACATGACGGTAGAACAGAAGATTAGACCATCACTTACACCTCTGACTGATGGATCTCAACCTGCTGATTACATTAGACCACCAGAAGGAACACCAGGTGATATACAACTTACACCTGAGAGACTTAAACAACTTACCATTGGTGATAGAAACCAAACACCAGAGGAGATACCATTATTTGAAGAAACCTTGAAAAGGCATGATAAGGTCTTCTCATATAATGACAAGGAGATGAGACTCTTAAAGACATTGGTTGAAGAACCTATCAAGATTCATACAGTGACCCACACACCCTGGTCATTTAAGCCCTACTCACTGCCCAGAGGACTCCAAGCTGATGTGCATGACCTACTTAAGAAGAAGATAGAAGCTGGTATCCTAGAACCTTGCTATGGACCTTATGCTAACAGATGGTTTGTGACCAAATAGAAGAATGGAAAGCTCCAATTCATTCAAGACATGCAACCTGCAAATGCTGCCACTATTAAAGATGCTGCTATACCTCCATCTACTGATGACTTTGCAGAAAGCTTTAGTGGCCACTCCATCTACTCAACATATGATATCTACTCAGGATATGACCAGATCCTCCTTGATGAGATATCAAGAAATATGTGTGCACTCCAGACACCATTTGGACTGTTAAGGATGACAAGACTCAGTCAAGGGGCTACAAGCTCCATAGCTCAGTTCCAGAGATGCATGGTGAGTGTACTGTACCATTTTATACCTGAGAAGCTTGCTGTCTTTGTTGATGACATAGGCATCAAAGGCCCAAAACTCTGGGAGACAACTGAAGTTATGCCTGGAGTAAGAAAGCTTGTCTATGACCATATTTCAGACAATGATACCATATTACAAGCCGTTGAAGAAGCTGAACTCACCATCAGTGGAGAGAAAAGCAGCTTTGGTGTATCAGATATATCCATTGTTGGACAAAAATGCAACACCTTTGATTGTTCACCTGGAGACTCCAAGACACAAAAGATATGCAACTGGCCTACCCTCACAAATCTAACACAGGCTCATGGCTTTGTGGCAGCTTGTGGGTTCTTTAGGATCTGTATCCCAAGATTTTTGAGATGGCAGGACCAATCTACCAGCTACAGAGAAAGAATACCCCATTTATCTGGGGAGAAGAGCAAGAAGAAGCCATGCAATTACTGAAAGTGGCCTTAGTGTCTCCACCAGTTCTAAGACCTCCTGACTATCAGAGCACTGAATGTCCCCCTATTTTGACAGTGGATGCAAGCCCTATAGGAGCTGGGGCACTACTTGGCCAAGATGATGAAGATGGCAACTGCTATACCAGCAGATATGAAAGCTGCCTATTCTCTCCTAGAGAACAAAGATACCCACAGATTAAGAGAGCACTACTAGGAGTTATGAAGATACTGAGGAAGCTGAAGTCACAACTCTACATGACACATTTCATCCTGGAGACAGATGCCAAGCCACTTAAAGGAATGATCAACAAGCCTGACATACCTGATGATGCCACAAGCCAATGGATGGCATGGCTGAAAATGTTTGACTTTGAGGTCAGACATGTCCCTGGCAAGACAAATGTTGTGGCTGATGCACTCTCCAGTAAGGGACCACAATTATTTGAAGAATTGGACCCTCACTTTGATGATATCATTGATGCAGAGATCCAACAGATTGCCACCAAAGACCAACAGAGAACTACCTGGGGTCTGATCAAGGAATATCTAAGGACACTCAAGAAGCCTAGTTGGATGGAAATTCAAGAGTTTAGGAAACTCAGAAAGAAGGAACACTACTACTATCTCAAAGATGATCTTCTCTTTAAATGAGTGAAGCCTGGACATATTCCAAGAAGAGTAGTCACTACCCCACAAGAGCAACTGAGCATCATGACAAGTATCCACCAAGGAGAACCAGAAGGACATAGAGGTCAAGAAGCTACCTACAACACCACTGCTCAGAGGTACTACTGGGAAAACATGTACTATGATATTCAACACTTTGTTGAGTCATGTGTAGCCTGCCAGAAGAGATCCTTTAAGCATTATGAAGAACTACTGCATCCTAATTACGCAATCTGTTTATGGAAAAAGGTAGGTATTGACCTTGTCCACATGCCAACATCTGGATCAAAGAAGTACCTGATTGTTGCTAGAGATGACCTTAGTGGATGGGCAGAGGCTTGAGCTTTACCCAACAACAAGAGTTATACCATATGGAGATTTTTACATGAGGACATTATCTGTAGATTTGGCTGCATCTGGCAGCTTGTTGCTGTGAGAGAAGAGATGACATCCCTAATGATCCAGGAGCTGCACTCATAGTACAAGATACACATTGCTTTTACTATAGCTTACCACCCTCATGCCAATGGAATGATAGAGAGAGGACATGGACCATTTGTGAACTCTCTTGTCAAGACCTGTGAGAATAATGCAATACTGTGGCCACAGCAATTACATCTTGCACTCTGGGAAGATAGAATTACTACCAAGAGAACAACTGGATTATCACCATTTGGGCTACTCTATGGACATGACTGCATACTACCAGTTGAGTTAAATACAGTCACCTGGAACTCATTGAATTGGAGATCCAATGTGCAGACTGAAGACCTCCTTGCAACTTGCATACAGCAACTTGATCACCAGGACTTGAATCTCAACAGAGCTGCTGAACAACTTAAGGATACACAACTAAAAAACAAAGTGCCCTTTGACAAATCACACACAACAAGATCAAAACCACTATCACTAGGAGACCCGGTATCACTCTATGACTCCACCTTGGACAAACAATGGAGTTGGAAGTTTGACAACAAATAGAGTGGCCCCTGCCTCATTTTCAAGGTGATTGGAAATGGAAGCTACTACATATCTGAGCTTGATAACACCCAGCTGAGAGCACCAGTTGCAGGAAACCAACTTAAGTTATTCAAGCATAACAGTTTTGCATATCAAAACTAGTTTGCTTTGACCCAAGCTCAAAGCTGAGAGAGGGGTGAATGTAGTGGGGTCACAGTAACACCCACTGACAGATGTGCTCATTCCTATATTTTCTACTTCCTTATTTCTCTACTACCCTTATTTTAGTTTTATCCCATTTGTCTTGCCTGATCAGTACTATCCCATAAGCCAGTTGACTATCACACCTGCTACCTTATGGCATAAGTTATCCCCTACTTTATGTAAGATTACTAGCAGCAAGTGCTTCTATATTAGGCAAGTACCCACGCCAGTACCTGTGACACACAATCAACCCATATCACCATCCCTACCATTTCCATACCATATCTGGTATCCCCATGTTACACAGGTTTCAGAGTACTGATTCCTGATTGGTTGGATGTGCTGTGCCTCTTAGAACCTTCTGGCACCTACTTAGAACATTCTTAGGTCATTCTGATGTCATTAAGATTTCTATTCATATCCAGAACCTTTGAAAACACCATGATTAGTAATCACTTAGTCAATAAGCAAAGTATATAAGGGAGGCTATCCCTCAACAATAAATCATCATCCCTTTCATCAACATACTGACTTGATGATTAGTGTGATCACTGCTACCTGCTGCTACCTGAACTTCCAACCCCAGACCACAGGACACTCCCAGGAAACCATGCTGACAGCCAACTGACCTTGGAGGCACTACTTGTGAGGAATACTCAGAGTAGGTATCTTTTATTATATTTGATTCTTTCCCAAGTTTGTTCTTGTACAGGCAAAGACACTCTTCTGTCATTATAACTATTGACCACAGCTGCATTCTTATCAAGTCCCTGCTGGTGGAGCTTACAGCTGTTTTGACCTTGAAAGCTTTAGTACAATGTCATCTCAAAGGATGCTGAACCCAGCACATACTTTTGTTATGATGCCAACTAAGTTGGGGATTGTAGCTCAATAGTTTTCCCTTGACAAGCTTATGGCTTTGTTCCCCATCACATTAGATTAGAGACAGAACCCAAGTATTCCTAGCAAGCTTTTGCTAGAGGTTGTTGCACCCAGTGAACACCCCACACACAAAACACTTGAGAAGTGTTGGATGTATCTCTCCCTTGGACTTACACACCATCACAGCACTTCCAATTCTTGTGAAAACAGCTGTTTTCTTGTTGATAATTCTTCTTGGCTATGATGGGATTCAGTCTGTTCCTGGCTTGTGGTGCTAATTGGCAAGAACTGCGGTTTCTTTGCATGCCTCCCTGTCTTAGGCTTGGATAGACCTTTTTCCCTTTACCTTTTCCTTTATCACTGCCGGGTCTTTCACTGCTAATTTGTCTGGGTGCTTCTTGTAAAGAACTACGCTTTCTCCTTGATAAATTCTGCTCTGACGCATCTGTTTTGGCCTGCTTGTCCCTTGCTGGCACTCTTCTGGCAACCTGACATTTCTTTTCCGCTTGTTTTGAGCTCTCAGCTGTAGTTGCAACACGCTCCTGTAAAAGCGGCTAGTTTCTATTGCTGCCAGGTCCTTCACTGCTACATTGACTGGATGCTTCTTGAGTGGTACTACACTTTTTCCTTGATAAATGTTGTGCTGGTGCATCTGTGTCTGCCTGCTTGTCCCTAATTGGTACACTTCCAGCTGCCTGATGTCTCTGATGCTTGTCTGAAGCTTTTGGCCCTGCTTATAATGGGCTCTTGAGGAAGCCGCTGGTTTTTAGCCATGGCACCCTTGTTCTTCTGCCTTTGATAGTTTCTGATATTCATAAGATGCTTTCTTAGCATACCAATGCTGGCCCAAAATCTGTTTGCCCATTTGAATCCAGGATAATGCTCATGGAACAAGTCAAGTGGATTCTACTTGGCCTTGAGTTCCTGATGGTCCCATGGTATGCCAGCCTTAAGGTGATGGCATGCTAAACTTCTGATGGCCTCTTGTATACTAGCCCACTCTTTGTTATTGCACTCAGCAGCATCACAGAACTTCAATGTCTTTTGATTTTTAGGCTTTGGTATAAACACCGCATTATCTCCCTCCCATGCTTTGATAGATTTTTCTATGGGCTTAATCTTTGGGCACTGCTGCTGTGCTTCAAAGACTGCACAGTGTTCCTCTGCTGTTACAGTGGGAAATGGCTCAGTCCTTGGCTGTGACATTGAGCTACTTGAGTTCCTTCTTTGCAGCAAAGATACTGCTTTTGCTACCTAGAATATTGATTGCTCTACAATTATTATCTACTCATCCTGTTTCTGGACTATTTCCTGATTTTTCTGGGCCATCACATCTATCCTATCAGCCACTGCACCTAATTGCTTCATTAATGCTTTGGTATGAGCACATACTTGTTAATGTGGGTGGTGGTGATGTTATCATGGCCACTTGCTGGTCTTCAACTGAGGGTACTGTGTTTGCTACATTCTCTTCTGCCTGAGCATAACAGTCAGCTTGTGGCTCTGCAGAGGTTCTCAATTGCCCACTTGACTGAGAGCCTGAGGAGTCTGCATTTTTACCTTCAATGGGCACACTGTCCACAGGGCCTTTTTTGAATGTAGCCCTGCTTGTTGCACTGAATGTCCAAGCAAGCTGTTGTCCAACCATTCTTCTGTTACCATCAGCAGTGGGGCTTAGTTGGTAACCAGACAGCTTTGCTTTATTTTTTGGTGGCAAATATATGGTAGTGAGTCAAACCAAAGGGAAAGCAGTGTTACATATATATTTGTATGTGGTGCCACAACTTTATTTGTAATGCTTACTATGGCAGGTCATCATTGAATCCTACATTCATGTAGGTGTAATGTCTCAAATACCAGACTGTATTCAATTCACATGAGTATTGACCAAAAAATGATATAATAGTGCTATGTGGTGGAAGGTCAAACTGTTTACCACATGGACATGACTACTTTGACTCAACACCATAAGAGAAGAGAAAAAAGACCATGGGGCTATTGTGGCAAGCCTCTCAGCCATGAAGCACACAGACATCATAGGAAGTATTACAAGGATTACAGCCAGTGTTTTGCCACCCAAGTCATATTTGACCATTCATTGATCACTATTGTATCAACATTAACTTGCCAGGCAGATGATACTTCTATATTGGCACCGGGCTGTCTTTGTCACCTTGCACAAACTGAGTCAGGTGAGTTTGTGACACCTTTAGGCTCACCTCAGCCTTCTGAATATGGCATGCAGAGTGATAGCTCTGACAAAGAAGGTTCACTGATAGATTTTGAACTTGTCCCCCCAACCACAGTACCACATATGAGCCTAGTCAAATCCCTATAGGCAATGAGACAACACCTATTGAAACCAATGCCAAGGATACTCTATGGAGCCAAGTGAGCTCAGTTATCCATTTATTGGTGAGTGATGTAGTGTTGTGGCTAGAGAAGTGGCACGTTTCCACTAATATCAGTAATGGGGGCTTTGAGGATTTATTACTACTTCTAGCCAAAATCATACCAGGATGCAACTTACCATGTGCAGGATACAAGTGGACAACTGTCATGCAACTGGCAACATATGATCCAGACACTGTCCTGATTCCAGCATGTGTAAACAGTTGCATGGAATTCACATCCAAAAATGCTACCATTGCACCGTGTCCAAATTGTCAGGAGTCCATCATCAATGAGGGAAAACATTGTTCACACTCTGGATATATCCGGATCATACCCTGCCTGAGGAAGCTGATGCAGTCTAACTAATATTGCAAAGCTATACAGTACCACACTTGTATCAATCAAGCAAAAACATATCCAACATATTTGATGGCAAACATCACAAACAGCTAAGAAGCAAGGGCTACTTTGAAGGTATGAATGACCATGCCTTTGCTTTTGCATTTGATGGATTCTCACTAAACAAGTACTCTACCAGCAAATACTACCAGCCACTGCTTATCATCAATCTGAATCTGCTGCCCAACTTATGGTATCAGAGCATTGATAAAATGGTAGTCTCACTGGTATATGGGCCTAAATCAATGTCCAATCTGGATAGCTGCCTGTATCAATTGCTAGATGAATTTTGTATGCTTTCCAGTGGGATAACAGTAAATGGCTGTCATGTAAAAGCACATATTATTATCTAGATTGATGATACCCCAGCCATCAGCAAGATAGCAGGTTTTTTAAAGCACAATGGACAATATTACCATCAAATGTGTGAAATCCAAGGGATTTACTCCATTACTCACACACATTACTATTACCCAAACACCAGCACTGAGGACATCCCTATATTGATGACCAAGTTGTACATGGGGCATTTCAAGCTAAATGAGCCCTTTGAGACACTGGAGAAATTTGAAAGAATTGGCAAGATATTACAGAGTATCCACTACCCTAAGTACTTCTTGCAGGCTCCAATTAATATCCATATACATATGCAACAATACAAGTCCACAGACTGGATGAACTGGCTACATACTTATTCAAGTGGCGTTCTGAAGCCATTCCTACCAAGAGTACATTGAAAACTTTGGGTGTCATATGTGGACATTGTGGGAATATTTATCCAGAAGCAGATCACCATTGCCAACTTAACACATCTATAGCTGTTGTGTGAGGAGTTTGTGACAGGTTTTAAGTGGCTATACTGCAAACAAAAAGCTGAATGTGTAAATCTCTGCCGCTACTGTATCCATTCTCTACTCCATCTTGCATGGTGTGTGGAGAATATTGGGCCTTGCCTCACCTTTTGGGAGTTTCCTATGGAGCAGATGTGTGGGGGGGATAGGAAGACAAGTCAAGTTGCTGGTACTACAATATCCCAATCTCATTAAGAATATTACCTTCAAGTCTGTCATGGATGTAATGAGTTGGCACATGGAGGAAAGCCAGGAAGAGTTGGAACATACTGAGGACAAATGCCCACATAGAGACACCATGGCTATGACACTAAGAAGCTCAGCAGCCTCAATGCATGGGTAATCAGTTAAGTAATGCAAAGTTGGGTTGGGTGCAACAACCAGCTAATTTTTATCAGGAAAGCTCTACCAAGGTATGCCAGACTTCTCATGGTCACAAGACAACTTTTACACCATTCAATATGGAATTCACACAGACAGAAGCCAGAGTACACCTATAGGTGAGACTGGAATCCAGCAGGGAGAAGGAATATACTGGCTAAATACCAAGAAGTTCTTTGCAGATATTCAGGAGGTATTCATGGCAGTGTTACAAGTCTTGGTATAAGAGTTGTAGAGGAATAGGGAGTTTAGCTAGCATTGTATTCACTAAAACTTGAACTGATTTTTATTGAGGTTCCAGCAGCTCCTTATATACATTTTGCCAGATCAATTGCTGACTAATTGTATTTCCTAATGTAGGTTGTGGCTGATGACTCATTTGATTGCATCATCATCACCCAATAAGATCCTACTTAATATATCTATTTTTGTCTGATAAGGATCTGCTGATTCATTTGCTGACTAATGCTACTGATTTCATAGATAATACTGATATACTGATAACCTAAACATATACTAATTGATTTGACTAAAAACTGATCTAACCTAAACATTCAAGCAGCAGATCATAACATTCTCCCCTACTAAAGTTGAGAGGGTTCTCCTGAATCTCTTTTCTTGTGATACCAATATCTTGATGGTTCAGTATTATCAGCAAGTCTTGCAAGCTTGAGTCTATCCCTATGTACTAAGTCTTCCCGGATATTACCTTGTTTGTCCACCAGTTGGTAAGTTGCAAATGGACATTCTCTGATGATCTTCAATGGTCCTGTCCATTGTGGCTCAAACTTCTTCAAGTGTTGTTTCTTAGCAACACAAAGTTCCCAACTGTCAATGCTTCTGGTGCTATAGTCTTATCAAATCTCTGCTTCATCTTTTCTGCACTTTGAGATACTTTGGTCTGTGCCTCTTGACGTCTTTGTTCCAGTTGCTGGTGTCTACTTGGCTGACTGAGTTCATCTTCTAAGGTGTCTATAAGTTTTGGTTGTGTGAGATCTCCTGGAATCCTTGGTTCACATCCATAAACTAAGTAAAATGGTGATTGCTGGGTGGTGTTGTGTACTCTGACTCTGCATGCAAAGAGTGCTTGGTCTATATACTCATCCCATCTACTGACAACTCCATTTGCATACTTGGTCAGCATTTTTCCAAATAATCCATTAAACCGCTCAGCGACTCCATTAGTTCTGGGGTGATATGCCAAGGTTATCAGGTGTCTGATCTGTTGCATTTCCAGGTAAGCCTCTAATGTCTTTGCCATAAAGTTTGCTCCTCTATCAGATAAGATCTCCACAGGGCATCCAAACTTCATCAGGATCTCATGGTAAATGAAACTTGCAACTTCTTGTTCACTGGCTATTGGTACAGCTTTAGCAACTGGCCATTTAGTGGCATGGTCAATTGCTACTAGATTCCAACGGTTGCATTTCCTGGTGGTTGGCAGTCTTCCAATAAAGTCAATTCCCCATCTCTCAAATGGTCTTACAGGCTCCAAAGGGAAGAGTTTGGCAACTCTTTGTGGCTGGCCTTGATTGATTTGGCAGTTTGGCCATGTTTTTACTAGCTTCTCAATGTCTTGTTTCATTCTGCACCACCATGCTCTGGCTTTCACAAGACTATAGGTTCCTTCAATTCCAAGATGTCCACATCCATTGTGTAGCTTATGTATTAAATCCAGGCAAGAAACATAAGGGCAATAGGCAATAGGGCTTCCATCAACTATTTGGTAGAGTGTTTCATCCTGTACTACAAATTTGCTGGCTTCATCACAGATTATCTTCTTGATAACTTCATCCACCTCATTAGGAATGGCTTGGTCCTCCAAGTACTTTGGTAATAGGCTAGGCCAATCTGATTCATGCACCAAGTTGAGTTGTGCAACTTGATCTAATCTTGATAAGGCATCAGCAACCGTGTTGTTTTTTCCAGGGCAGTAGACAATCTCCAGGTCAAATTGCTGAATGTATTCACTCCATATTGTCATTCTTCTAGAGAGTACCTTCTGAGTAAATATATACTTGAGGGAGGCATGATCAGTCTTCACAGTGCATTTGACTCCTTCAATATAGCATCTCCATGTCTTCAAACAGTGTATTATAGCAAGCATCTCCTTCTCATGGACTGGATAGTTTTGTTCTGCTGAGTTCAGTTTCTTGGATTCAGAGGCAACAGGGTAGTCCTTTTCCTTGTGTTCTTGGCTCAGCACTCCACCAATTGCATAATCTGAAGCATCTGTGCACAGAGTGAACTCTTTTCTGAAGTCTGGTATTCTTAAGCTTGGCAGCTTAGCAAGTTCATTCTTGAGCATCTGGAAGGCAGTCTCACAAGCTATGTCCCACTTGTAGGCATTGTCTTTCTTGAGGATATCAGTTAAAGGGGCTGCAATACTTGCAAATGACTTGACAAATCTCCAATAGTAGGAAACCATTCCAAGGAAGGATCTGAGTTCTGATATGCTATGGGGCTGCTTCAAATTCTTGATAACTTCAACCTTCTTAGGGTCTAAGGTCACTCCTGTGCTAGTCACTATGTGTCCCAGGTATTCAATGTGCTCCGTGAAGAATTCACACTTGGCTAGCTTGCCATATAGCTTGTCCTCTCTTAGCTTCTCCAAGACCTTTTCAATGTGCACTATGTGATCCTCTTCTGTCTTGCTGTATATCAATATGTCATCCAGGTAGATTATCACAAACTTGTCTAAGTACTCCTGAAAGACAGTCTGCATCAGCATCATGAATGTTGCAGGGGCATTAGTGAGGCCAAAACTCATGACTAAGTACTCATAATGTCCATATCTGGTCCTAAATGCTGTCTTAGGAATATCTTCTGGTTTCACCCTAATTTGGTTGTATTCTGACATGAGGTCAATCTTGCTGAAAATAGTGGCTCCATTAAGTTGGTCCAAAAGCTCATCAATCCAAGGTATGGGGTACTTATTCTTGATGGTGACGGAGTTCAGGGCTCTGTAGTTACTGCACATCCTAAGTGTTTCATCCTTCTTTTTCACAAAAAGCACTGGTGCTCTCCAGGGTGACTTGCTGGGCCTGATGTATCCTTGCTCCAATAGCTGATCAATTTATCTCTTCATTTCCTCCAATTCCAATGGACTCATTCTGTAAGGTGTCTTGCTCACTGGAGGGCTATTTCCTGTGTCAATGGCATGATCCACGTCTCTGACTGGTGGTAGGCTTACAAGCTCATCTGGAAACACGTCTGAATATTTCTTCAAGAGAGTCTGGACCTGCTGGGGTGCTGGGGTAGAGGAATCCTCCTGTGATACCACCATGAGGAACATCTTGGTACCTTTTCTAAGTGCTCTACAGAACTGGGTCTTGCTAAGTTCACTTCTCTCACACACACTGGAATTGACCAAGTTGAAATCCAGCCTGGCAGGTAATAGCTCATAGGTCTTGTTTTCTTTTTGGATCTGAGTAGCATGGGTTCTCCAGTTGATTGATGGATTACAACAAAATAGCCAGGTTTTTCCAAGTACAAGGTCAAACTTGCAGTTCCCAAATATATAAGCCTGTAGGTCTTCTTCATAGTCATTGATCTTCATTCTTACTGGCTGAGTAATACGGTTGATTATGTGGGAGTTCCCATCAGCTGTGGAGACTGAAGTTGATTTGGTAGGTTCCAAGTTGATTCCAGCTTTCAAAGCAAATTGCTCTGACATGTACTCATGCAATGCTCCTGAGTCAATCATGATCTTGGCAGGTACTCCATTGCTTGCTCCATTCAAGTATAATAGCTTTCCTGAGTTTGAGGTCATCTGGGATAGGTATTCTTCTGTCATGTGGAAGATGGGTTCTGAGTCTTCTTCAAGCTCATCTTCCACATTACTGTGCTAATGGGACTCAATATGGCTGAAGGTTCTTGTTGGCTGATGTCCAATTCTTTGCTGAGGGCAGTACTTTGCAACATGTCCCTGCTGGTGGCAATTGAAGCAAAGTCCTCTCTTCTTGCATTCTTCTGAGGAGGGATTCTTCTGCATAGTGTCTATTTCCATTGGTACTGCTTCTGATTGTCTTCTTTCATAATGATTGTAGCCTTGCTGATTAGTCACTGTAGGCTTCCCAACTCCAAACATAGCTGAGTCATAGTCAATGGCAATCTTGATGGCTTCTTCAATAGTCTGAGGTCTTTGGTAATTGACTTCCTTGCAAGTTCTTTCTTTCAACCCATCAATAAAGTATTCAACTTGATCCAGGGGGTCCATTCTTTCAATTTGTTCAAGTAGACATCTGTACTCATAGATGTATTCTTGCACCATTCCTTTCTGTCTGAGTGTCTTTAACTTCCTTCTTAGTAGTGTCTGCTGGTGTGGAGGTTCAAAAGCATCCTGAATTTCCGACACAAACTCATCCCAGGTAGAGATTGTGGAGCATCCCATCATAGTGGCTGACCTGATCTTGTTGTGGCACCACTGTAAGTCTGCATCTGCCAGGTAAGAAACTGCATAATGCAACTTGCTTTCTGGAGCAATTCCTTTAGCTTTAAAAGCTTCTTCAATCTGGAAGAGCCAAGTTCCCAGGTTTTCATTGACTCTGTCATAGTACTGGTTGACCTTCACACTAAAGTTGCTCTTGACAGGGCTTTGCTGGCTCTGAGCCATGGTAGACATTCCTTGTTGCTGTTGGCTGAGGATCTGGAGTAACGGTTGTTGTTGGGCCAGGATTTGTTACATGGCATTCTTCCATTCTTGATTGTCCTACATCTTGAGGGTGGTTTCTTCTTTCTTCAGGAGGGAGGTTTCTGGTTATCGCTGCTACCAATGTTACAAGTCTTGGTATAAGAGTTGTAGAGGAATAGGGAGTTTAGCTAGCATTGTATTCACTAAAACTTGAACTGATTTTTATTGAGGTTCCAGCAGCTCCTTATATACATTTTGCCAGATCAACTGCTGACTAATTGTATTTCCTAATGTAGGTTGTGGCTGATGACTCATTTGATTGCATCATCATCACCCTATAAGATCCTACTTAATATATCTATTTCTGTCTGATAAGGATCTGCTGATTCATTTGCTGACTAATGCTACTGATTTCATAGATAATACTGATATACTGATAACCTAAACATATACTAATTGATTTGACTAAAAACTGATCTAGTTTAATTATTTAAGCGGCAGATCATAACAGCAGAAGTGGCAACAACCAAGCATATGTATGCAAGATGTATATGTTACCAGCAGTACAAGGTATATGGCCACTTTCCAAGTTTCACACTAAAAAGCCGTAATGTAGAGGAGATAGGAGTATGTCAATTGTGGTAGGTGAGCACATTTTTAGAGGTTAGTAAGCAGGAAGCCATAGTTCTTTTTGATTCAAACTATATGTGGAATACCCAAGGTAATACTGGGTAAGCAAATAAAGAAGGGTGATTCTACAGTAGAATATATGAATTGCACAAGGGGAGGTAGAAAAAGGAGATACCATTTGATAAACTGGTATGGTAGCATTATATAGAACCAGCAGTAGGCTGTCATACTGCCAATACAATGCCATCAGAGTCTTGCTGTGAGGCCATCTCAATACTGTCAAATTTCTTGCCATACAAGACAATTGGATGTCCTGGCCAGTTGGATCCACTTTAAATAGTTATAGAGCACTAAAAGACTGCAACAATAGTTGGTCCAAAAGCATCCTGAAGCTGGCAGCCCCCAGTTGGCTCATTAACTACTAAACAAGCTACCTGATTTGCCATCAAATAACCTATTTTGCCCATTGAGTAAGTACATCCCTGATCCTAGTGATTGGACAAGGTGTCATAGCTAGCATGCAAGCAATTGGGTATGCGCAAAACAGATCCAATAGCTGCACTGGTATTACAGATGATGTATATATATGCAGGGTATTTATTTATAGAGGTTCTGTCTCAAATGTGAGATAACCTTGATATTACTTACATCACAAATTTGATGATCACTGATTTGCTATGGCTCAATTTGGATCGCAAAAAAAATGCGTTGTTGGGATCACTACAAATAATAGCAACTCAAAGCAATTGCATCATCTTGTCCTGGGTTTTTTTCTCACAGGTCTACTACTGAAGCATTTGGTAGTGACTCACTTTGCACAACTATACTACTTCCTTGCTGACTATCATCTTGGCTACTTGTGTATTTGTAGTCAGTATTTTGCCTCCTAATTGATGAGTGCAATGCTGCAGCTTGGCCGCGCTGAATTGCTCCAACTGAACCAACTGAACCGGCCTGGAGTGCCATGCTCTGACACGTTCTTTTACCTGCCAAGGGCCCTGGTGGTTGAGGCACTTCATGTTGGTCATCATCAGTCAGTTCACCAGAAGTAACTTGCTGATGGTCAGGCAAAATGGCATGTGCAGGTGCTACTTGACACATTGAGATGGCCCTTGGATGAATTTGATGTGATGCTGCATGTTGATGTGTCTTGGTCTGCTCCAATGGACTTGCGTCTAAATGAGCAGTTTGGCATGTTCTGGTAGTTTTGCTCTGAAGTGCGCGCATTAACCTGATGCGCGTTGACTCAAGGCATGTTGACTTGATGCAGGGCACTCTGGTAAAGGGTGTTGGTATAGTCTGGACTGACATGTGCCAGCACGCTGTGGTTGCAAGAGATGGTAAGGAATCCAGCAAGGCGTGCTGGCACAATCTGGAAAATGTTGCTTGCGGTCTATATTCTTCCTCCTGAAGCTCACCATCTGATTCCTTGAGGTATTCACTTACCTTCTGTCTGATACTTTTGAGCTGTTGCCTGGATGAGTCCTGTGTAAATTGCTCTTGGAAGCTACTTAGCTCTACTAATATATCACGTAGCACATTAGTGATCTGAGGCAAAAACTCATTCAAAATTGCTTTGGTTCCCAAAGTCAAGGCATAAATAGATGCATCTGGCCTGTACTGTGCAAATTGCAAGCAAAATTGTCCTGGGCAGCTTCTTCATTAAATCCCCTCACTCTCAGCTAATTCTTGATTTCAATACTTGTCTTGTTATATATCTGCTTACATACATTGGCTGGCATCTTGATGTAGAACTTATACAACTGCTTTCTACTCAAATTCATCCATCTTTGTCAACTCTCTGAGGTATATAGTTCTGCTAGATTAATCAGTAGTGCCCAAATATCTGTATGAAGGCTCATCATTGACACTTGTGCCATACTAAAATTATTTGGCAAGAACTCAAACGGATTCAACATCAACTTTTCCGGTCCAGACCATGCTTGTGAGCAGGGGGATGGGTTTTGTCTGGGTTATACTAAAGATGAGTTGAGACTTGGTATGGGGACCATAGCAAAGGACTTGGATACTTATACAGCAATATATTGGCATCAACCTGGTCTTCTATGATATATATATGAAAAATAATGTGATTGTTAAATTTTGCATATATAATGCATGATGCATCTTGGATTGCATTGACACGGATCAGATCACATCAATTGCAGATTTCCAATTTGATTATAAACCTATGAGTAAAGCATCAATAAAAGTGCCAAGGCATTGTTGCAGATGATTTTTGCGACATAATGATGGGCTACATGGCAATTGATGGATATCTAATCATAATGCATTAAAAATCAGATCAATAATGCAGATTGCGCCAAATCCATTCAAACTACTTCCATACAATCATCCACCAATTTTAATATGACTTACTCATCTGAATGGTCTTTTCTCATTGATCCCATCACTACAACTGGATTTCTTTTGACACACTAGAGGAGACCTATTCCAAGTACTGTGGACCATCTACCCCAATCTAGTCAAGGAGATCCCTTGTTAAGCTTCTCTGCTATATCAAGAACTATTGCCCCACAAGGTTTCATCCCACCATCCATGGCAACAAAAGTCCTAGAAGCTTTCATTCCCAGCTGACAGCAATGGAGAACCACCTTGCAGAGGGTATGAATGACTTAGAGCAAGCTTGGAATACTAGGCTCAGAAGCTCCAATAGACTTCCATATCCCAGAGTGTTCAGCAACAGGTTCCATATCAGGAGTATTTTGAATACCTTCCAAGTGAGGATTAACAGACCTTCTAGAGGGCAGAGGCACTTTTATTCTGGCAGGTACAAGGCACACTGTGTAAAGTTTCAAGCACTTTCTCACATTGAGGGTAACATCATCTGGTTTAGTGGGCCATCTGCTGGAAGTAGGCCTGACAAAGCACTCTGGGTAGAGAATCATCCTGAATTCAGTAGAGGGGAGAAATGTATGGTAGACTTAGCCTATATAGGAGTGGATTGTCACAGATTAAGATGTATTACAGCTTATAGGAAGCCAAGGATTGGTATGCTTAGCAGGAAGCAAAGCTCTACAATGAGATATTTAATCATTTCAAAGTGAGGGTAGAGCATATATTTGGATATCTGAAGAGATTCAGCATATTGGCAGGTAAATACAGAGGAAAGTCATATATAGGAGAAAACGGCAGAATAGGTAAAATAGTCAAGATACCTATTATTGCACAGTATGCTTATACAAGAAGAGATCTACTGAGAGAAATGTGTCTGGAGCACTATAACAGGTAAATAAAGCAAGGAAAGCACTATTCTGAGCAACATAAGTATGATTGAGTAAAATTACCTGTAACTGTATCATACCACTGGCATCATGGTAGAAATTATAGTGCCAGATAGTGTAGTAGGGTGCCAGATCGATCTGGCACTATAAACAGGCTGGCACTCTGTGGCACTATCCAATAGAACAAGTCTATTTTCTAGATTTTTTCACTAGTTTCTCTCTCTACCATGGCTCTAAACCCCCTGAGCTTAGATAGGGCTTTTCTATTCCCTCCATGAAATAGATCCATGTTCATCCTGTATAATCATCAATAAAAGTGATTAAATACTTTGTGCTGCCCAAGGATATATTTTCATAGGTCTACATAGATCTGAGTGGATTAGATATAATATTTTCTTAGTTTTGATTAGTCCAGAGCTCCTGAACAGCTGTCTGTCTTGTTTCTCATATATGCAGGCTTCATAGTGCTTCAAATTAGATGGGGGATCAATACTTACTCCGGAAATTAGCTGATCTTTGATCATTTTGCCCAAATATTCAGTTTGATGTGTCCAAATCTCCTGTGCCAAAGCATTGGAGTCTCTTCATATACTTCACTTATATTGGCTTCCAAATATGCTGGAATATAAGTCAACTTGTATAGATTTTAATATCTGATACCCAAATTAACATGGGCACCATTTTGATCAGTGATCTTGCTTCCAGAATTGTCAAAGTTGAAACAGAGTCCTTCTGCAGTGACCTTGCTTACAGAAAGTAGGTACTTGGCTATTTCTGGTACAAAGAGTACTTCTTTAAAGGTCAGTGTATGGCGTTCTTCACTGCTTCTAAGGTTTACTTGGATAGTTCCTTCTCTGACTGCAGTAAGTGCTCTATTGTTGCCTATGACACCTTCTTGTTTGGAGTTTTTTGATAGTGGGTAAAAGTTCTTTTTGGTGTGTAGAGTGTTGAGAAGCTGCAGAGTCAATATACCACATCTGAGAATTCTTGTTTGTGGCCATACTTAGTGCAGATAGGAATAGTGCATCCTCAATTATTGCCACATTTCCATATTCAGGCTTCTTTTGCTGATTATCTCTCTTTATGAAACATAGGTATAATGTGTGCCCTTTCCTTTTGCAGTAGTTGCAAAACAGGTTGCTATTGCCTTTGTAATGTCTTGGGTATCCCCTTTGTTGGTTTTCATTGCTGATTAAAACATTCTTTTATTCCTTCATATTTGTGCTTGATTTTCTTAATTCTTCATCCAGGAGCCTTCCATATACGTAATTTAAGGTCAAATCCTCAGTTCTGGACTCTAGGGCTGATACAAGGCCCTGAAACTAGCAGCATCTTCATCTTCACTCTCCACACCTGGTAGTCAGATCCATCTAACTTTTCAGCAGAGAGAAAAGTTCCGGTAATAGCAGTAGTAGACATTGAAGAGAGTGAGAGGTTGGGGCTCATAGCCTGTTGTAAGAGTCTTGGAGATATTGGAAGTGATTTAGGAGGTCAAGTGGATTATGCGGTTTTCACATATTGTTATATTGAACGTGAAAGTAGTATTGATACTTTACATAATCCTGGCATAACAAGCACATAGTATAGATTAAGGAAGGTCCCAAGAGCATGTGTGCAAAGTTTGGGGCTGTTTGGACAACTTTGAGAATTTTCATGTTTTGGGTACTTAGTTTTTTGGTTAACATATTCTAAGTAAATCCTGACAAAGAGTTTGGTCAGTATTCTCTGGGACTTGAAGGTAATGATCTAAGAGACTAGGTTAGGTGAATAGACTTGTTCCATTGTGCCATTGATCATAGTGCCACAAAGTGCTGTATATTTTGTTATTAATTTGATATTATAGGTTCATGTACACGTCAATTTTGATCCCAAATTGGCACTGTATGGCACCATCTGGCATGCTATGACACTATTGGGCACTATGATCAGCTGGAATGATTGAACAAGTCTTATATTAAGTAGAATTGCAAATTTTTACATTAGCATTCTCTTAATGATTTAGTGAATGTAAAAGTAGAATTTTACTTTTGATATGAGAAATTATTGTAAAGATCCTGTCAAAAGGCTGCCACATATTTAAAATCATGTGACTAAGAGGTACTGTTCCCATTAGGACACTGTGCAGAGGCTGTTGAAAAATAATCACACCCCATATTTCACAAAAGACTTGGTCAAAATTTCACATCACAACACCATACAAGTGGTTTTGATTGATTGCCTGCCAATTTGCTCACTTTCTAATCCTAGACACTCAATAACCTTCTATATTTGTGTACATTGATTGGCTATTGCCTCTTTTTCACATACCTTACTTCTTGACCCAAACAATTCTCTTACTTTTCATTTGGATATATTGATTTATTTCTGCTGAAACTTCAATTTTGCCTCAATTGCCAATCATATTGACCTATACAAGGCCCTATACCTTACACTAGCATTAAGTCCAGCACCTCATATACCAGTCTTTGCAATAAATCCTTGCACTATTAAAGTGCATTTTTGAGCACTGCTCTTGAAGAAATGCTGCAACCTCTTGGTTTGCCTATTACTATTCCAGAATTCCACTGAAGGAATTGTGATAGTCATACAAGCACTTGATATTGTTGCCTTATCTGATGATAGGATATCCATTCTGTCAACAATGGAGTGCATGGAGGCTGCAGTAGACTATTTGCCTTTTTCTGTAAACTCATCTACGGATAATGCTCATGGAACAAGTTAAGCACATTCTGCTTGGCCTGGAGTTCCCCATGAACCCATGGTATGCTGGTCTTAAGGTGATGGCATCCTAGCCTTCAGATGGCCGCCTGAACAGTAGCCCACTCTTTGTTATTGCACTAAACTGCTTCACAGATCCTCAATGTTTTTGATTTTTAGGCTTTGGAACAAGCACCATATTGTCTCCCTCCCATTGCTGTGATAGGCTCTTCTGTGAGCTTTATCTTTGGGCACTGCTACTGTGCTTCAAAAACTGTATAGTGTTCCTCTGTTATGATCTGCCGCTTGAATGTTTAAGTTAGATCAGTTTTTAGTCAAATCAATTAGTATATGTTTAGGTTATCAGTATATCAGTATTATCTATGAAATCAGTAGCATTAGTCAGCAAATGAATCAGCAGATCCTTATCAGACAGAAAAAGATATATTAAGTAGGATCTTATTGGGTGATGATGATGCAATCAAATGAGTCATCAGCCACAACCTACATTAGGAAATACAATTAGTCAGCAATTGATCTGGCAAAATGTATATAAGGAGCTGCTGGAACCTCAATAAAAATCAGTTCAAGTTTTAGTGAATACAATACTAGCTAAACTCCCTATTCCTCTACAACTCTTATACCAAGACTTGTAACATTGGTAGCAGCGATAACCAGAAACCTCCCTCCTGAAGAAAGAAGAAAACACCCTCAAGATGTCGGACAATCAAGAATGGAAGAATGCCATGCAGCAAATCCTGGCCCAACAGCAACAGCTACTCCAGATCCTCAGCCAACAGCAACAAGGAATGACTACCATGGCTCAGAGCCAGCAAAGCCCTATCAAGAGCAACTTTAGTGTGAAGGTCAACCGGTACCATGGCAGAGTCAATGAAAACCTGGGAACTTGGCTCTTTCAGATTGAAGAAGCTTTTAAAGCTAAAGGAATTGCTCCAGAGAGCAAGTTGCATTATGCAGCTTCTTACCTGGCAGATGCAGCTTTACAGTGGTACCACAACAAGATCAGGTCAGCTACTATGATGGGATGCTCTACAATCTCTACCTGGGATGAGTTTGTGTCGGAAATTCAGGATGCTTTTGAACCTCCACACCAGCAGACACTACTAAGAAGGAAGTTAAAGACACTCAGACAGAAAGGAATGGTGCAAGAATACATCTATGAGTACAGATGTCTACTTGGACAAATTGAAAGAATGGACCCCTTGGATCAAGTTGAATACTTTATTGATGGGTTGAAAGAAAGAACTCGCAAGGAAGTCAATTACCGAAGACCTCAGACTATTGAAGAAGCCATCAAGATTGCCATTGACTATGACTCAGCTATGTTTGGAGTTGGGAAGCCTACAGTGACTAGTCAGAAAGGCTATAATCATTATGAAAGAAGACAATCAGAAGCAGTACCAATGGAAATAGACGCTATGCAGAAGAATCCCTCCTCAGAAGAATGCAAGAAGAGAGGACTTTGCTTTAATTGCCACCAGCAGGGACATATTGCAAAATACTGCCCTCATAGAAGAAATGGACACCAGCCAACAAGAACCTTCAACCATATTGAATCCCATGAACATAATAATGAGGAAGATGAGCTTGAAGAAGACTCGGAACTCACCTTCCATATGACAGAAGAGTACTTGTCCCAAATGACTTCAAACTCAGGGAAGTTATTGTACCTGAATGGAGCAATCAATGGAGTACCTGCCAAGATCATGATTGACTCAGGAGCATCGCATGAGTACATGTCAGAGCAATTTGCTTTGAAAGCTGGAATCAACTCGGAACCTACCAAATCAACTTCAGTCTCCACAGCAGATGGGAACTCCCACATAATCAACCGTATTACCCAGCCAGTAAGAATGAAGATCAATGACTATGAAGAAGACCTACAGGCTTATATATTTGGGAACTGCAAGTTTGACCTTGTACTTGGGAAAACCTGGCTATTTTGTCGTAATCCATCAATCAACTGGAGAACCCATGCTACTCAGATCCAAAAAGACAACAAGACCTATGAGCTATTACCTGCCAGGCTGGATTTCAACTTGGTCAATTCCAGTGTGTGTGAGACAAGTGAACTTAGCAAGACCCAGTTCTGTAGAGCACTTAGAAAAGGTACCCAGATGTTCCTCATGGCGGTATTACAGGAGGATTCCTCTATCCCAGCACCCCAGCAGGTCCAGACTCTCTTGAAGAAATATTCAGACGTGTTTCCAGATGAGCTTGTAAGCCTACCACCAGTCAGAGACGTGGATCATGCCATTGACACAGGAGATAGCCCTCCAGTGAGCAAGACACCTTACAGAATGAGTCCATTGGAATTGGAGGAAATGAAGAAACAAATTGATCAGCTATTGGAGCAAGGATACATCAGGCCCAGCAAGTCACCTTGGGGAGCACCAGTGCTTTTTGTGAAAAAGAAGGATGGAACACTTAGGATGTGCATTGACTACAGAGCCCTGAACTCAGTTACCGTCAAGAATAAGTACCCCATACCTCGGATTGATGAGCTTTTGGACCAACTTAATGGAGCCACTATTTTCAGCAAGATCGACCTCATGTCAGGATACAACCAGATTAGGGTGAAACCAGAAGATATCCCTAAGACAGCATTCAGGACCAGATATGGACATTACGAGTACTTAGTCATGAGTTTTGGCCTCACTAATGCCCCTGCAACATTCATGACGCTGATGCAGACTGTCTTTCAGGAGTACTTAGACAAGTTTGTGATAATCTACCTGGATGACATATTGATATACAGCAAGACAGAAAAGGATCACATGGTGCACATTGAAAAGGTCTTGAAGAAACTAAGAGAGAACAAGCTATACGGCAAGCTAGCCAAGTGTGAATTCTTCAAGGAACACGTAGAATATCTGGGACACATAGTGACTAGCACAGGAGTAACCTTAGACCCCAAGAAGGTGGAAGTAATCAAGAATTTGAAGCAGCCCCATAGCATATCAGAACTCAGATCCTTCCTTGGAATGGTTTCCTATTATCGGAGATTTGTCAAGTCATTTGCAAGTATTGCAGCCCCTTTAACTGATATCCTCAAGAAAGAGAATACCTACAAGTGGGACATAGCTTGTGAGACTGCCTTCCAGACGCTAAAGAATGAACTTGCTAAGTTACCAAGCTTAAGAATACCAGACTTCAGAAAAGAGTTCACTCTATGCACAGATGCTTCAGATTATGCAATTGGTGGAGTGCTGAGCCAAGAACACGAGGGAAAGGACTACCCTGTTGCCTTTGAATCCAAGAAACTGAACTCAGCAGAACAAAACTATCCAGTCCATGAGAAGGAGATGCTTGCTATAATACACTGTTTGAAGACATGGAGATGCTATATTGAAGGAGTCAAATGCACTGTGAAGACTGATCATGCCTCCCTCAAGTATATATTTACTCAGAAGGTACTCTCTAGAAGAATGACAAGATGGAGTGAATACATTCAGCAATTTGACCTGGAGATTGTCTACTGCCCTGGAAAAAACAACACGGTTGCTGATGCCTTATCAAGATTAGATCAAGTTGCACAACTCAACTTGGTGCATGAATCAGATTGGCCTAGCCTATTACCAAAGTACTTGGAGGACCAAGCCATTCCTAATGAGGTGGATGAAGATATCAAGAAGATAATCCGGGATGAAGCCAGCAAATTTGTTGTACAGGATGAAACACTCTACCGAATTGTTGATGGAAGCCCTATTGCCTATTGTCCTTATGTTGCTCGCCTGGATTTAATACATAAGCTACACAATGGATATGGACATCTTGGGATTGAAGGAACCTATAGCCTTGTAAAAGCCAGAGCATGGTGGCCCAGAATGAAACAAGACATTGAGAAGCTAGTAAAAACATGCCCAAACTGCCAAATCAATCAAGGCCAGCCACAAAGAATTGCCGAACTCTTCCCTTTGGAGCCTGTAAGACCATTTGAGAGATGGGGAATTGACTTTATTGGAAGACTGCCAACTACCAGGAAATGTAACCGTTGGATCCTAGTAGCTATTGACCATGCCACTAAATGGCCAGTTGCTAAAGCCGTACCAATAGCCAGTGAACAAGAAGTTGCAAGTTTCATTTACCATGAGATCCTGATGAAGTTTGGATGCCCTGTGGAGATCTTATCCGATAGAGGTGCAAACTTTATGGCAAAGACATTAGAGGCTTACCTGGAAATGCAGCAGATCAGACACTTGAAAACCTCGGCATATCACCCCAGAACTAATGGAGTCACTGAGCGGTTTAATGGATTATTTGGAAAAATGCTGACTAAGTATGCAAATGGAGTTGTCAGTAGATGGGATGAGTATATAGACCAAGCACTCTTTGCATGCAGAGTCAGAGTACACAACACCACCCAGCAATCACCATTTTACTTAGTTTATGGATGTGAACCTAGGATTCCAGGAGATCTCACACAACCCAAGCTTACAGATGCCTTAGAAGATGAACTTAGTCAGCCAAGTAGACACCAGCAACTGGAACAAAGACGTCAAGAGGCACAGACCAAAGTATCTCAAAGTGCAGAAAAGATGAAGCAGAGATTTGATAAGACTATAGCACCAGAAGCATTGACAGTTGGGAACTTTGTATTGCTAAGAAACAACACTCGGAAGAAGTTTGAGCCACAATGGACAGGACCATTCAAGATCATCAGAGAATGTCCATTTGCAACTTACCAACTGGTGGACAAGCAAGGTAATATCCGGGAAGACTTAGTGCATAGGGACAGACTCAAGCTTGCAAGACTTGCTGATAATACTGAACCATCAAGATATTGGTATCACAAGAAAAGAGATTCAGGAGAACTCTCTCAACTTTAGTAGGGGAGAATGTTATGATCTGCCGCTTGAATGTTTAAGTTAGATCAGTTTTTAGTCAAATCAATTAGTATATGTTTAGGTTATCAGTATATCAGTATTATCTATGAAATCAGTAGCATTAGTCAGCAAATGAATCAGCAGATCCTTATCAGACAGAAAAAGATATATTAAGTAGGATCTTATTGGGTGATGATGATGCAATCAAATGAGTCATCAGCCACAACCTACATTAGGAAATACAATTAGTCAGCAATTGATCTGGCAAAATGTATATAAGGAGCTGCTGGAACCTCAATAAAAATCAGTTCAAGTTTTAGTGAATACAATACTAGCTAAACTCCCTATTCCTCTACAACTCTTATACCAAGACTTGTAACACCTCTGCTGCTACATTGGGAAATGGTGCAATCCTTGGCTGTGACAATGAGCTACTTGAGTTCCTTCTTTGCAGCAGAGATACAGCTATCTCTACCTGGGATATTGATTGCTCTAGATGTGTTATCTACTTATTCTGTTTCTGGACTTTTTACTGATTTCTCCTAGCCATTGCATGTATGCTATTAGCCACTGCACCTGATTGCTTCATTAATGCTTTGGTGTGAGCTGAAAATATACTTGCTTATGCAGGTGGTGGTGATGTTATGATAACCACTTGCTAGTCTTCAACAGAGGGCACTGTTTTTGCTACATTCTTGTCTACCTGAGCATAATAGTCAGCTTGCATCTCCACAGAGGTTCTCAATTGCTTACTTGACTGAGAGCCTGAGGAGTCTGCATTAATCCCTTCAGTGGGCACACTGTCAAAATGGCCTTTTGTGGATGAAGTCCAAATTATTGCACTGAATGTCAAAGCAAGCTGTTGTCTATCCATTCCTCTGCTACTGTCAGCGGTGGGGTTTGGTTGGAAACCAGACATCTTTGCTTTATTTTGTGGCAGCTTATATATGGAAGTGAGTCAAATCAAAGGGGAAATAGTGTTACATATACATGTTTATGTGGTGCCACAATTTTATCTACAATGCTTACTATGGTGGGTCAATATTGAAATTAAATTCATTTAAGTGCAATGTTACAAATACCAGACTGTATATAATCCACATGAGTATTGACTAAAAAGTGGTATAATAGAGTTATGTTGTTGAGTGCCAAACTGTTTGCCCCATGGACAAGGCTACTTTGATTCAATGCCATAAGAGAAGAGAAGAAAGACAGTGCTGCTATTGTAGCAAGCCTCTCAGCCATTAAGCACTCAGAGAGGCTAAGAATTACTGCAAGGATCATGCCTAATGTTTATCACAGATCTTCTGATAGCAATCAATTATAACTTTACGACTGTCAATATCAATATGCAATATTTGACAACCATAATGGCTATGTTCAGCAGATTCACAATACACACAATATTTGGTGTGCTGTGGATAAATACTGGTTGTTGTGGGGTTTTCTGGTCTTGCCTTGTTGATGCTTGATGATGGTACACTTTGAGAGTCCAACTTAAGCGTCAGTTCTCCAATTGATCAATTAAATCATTAACCTACTCACTTAGTGGGTTATTTGTACAATGAAGTACTTGTTTAACTGAAGTGGAGATCCTCATTTGAGTATTAATGGAATCCATGACTTGTCTCCCTGATTGATAGCTTAACACCATTTGTTTAACATTGTTTTAGGAACTTGTAGCCTGAACTTGGTGGCCAATTGCATTACATATCTCAGGGGGCATATTCATCAGACAATAGTTTCTTTGATAAAATATTGGAATTCCAATCGCTGCTTCAACATGCCTTGCTTTTGACTCAGACTTTTGAATGTACCTCATGATAGTTGTCCACTTGTACCATGTGTATGGTAAGTTGAATCCCAGAAAAATATTGGCAAGAAGTAGTAATAAATCTTCAAAGCCCCCATTACTGATATCAGTGGAAATGCGCCACTTCACTAGCCACAACATTGCATCATTTACCAGTAGATGGATTACTGGGCTCACTTGGCTCTATTAAGTATCTTTGGCCTTTGTTTCAACAGGTGTTATCTCATTGCATATAGAGATATGACCAGGCTCATACATGGTACTGTTGTTAGGAATGATAGGCTTGCAGTCCATCAGTGAACCTTCTGCTTCTGAGCTCTCACTTTGCGTGCCCTATTCGAAAGGCTGAGGGGAGTCTAAAGGTGTCACAAGTTCACCTGACTCAATTTGCACAAGATGACAAAGATGGCCAGGTCCCAATACAGAAGAATCAACTGACCAGCAAGATAATATTGCTACAGTAGTGACCAATGAATGGTCAAATATGACTTGTGTGGCAAAACACTGGCTGTGATCCTTGTAATACTTCCTATGATGTTGGCATGTTTCATGGCTGAGAGGCTTGCTACAATAGCCACATGGTCTTTTTTCTCTTCTCTTACAGTGTTAAATCCAAGTAGTCTTGTGCATGGGTCAAACAGTTTGACCTTCAACAACGTAACGCTGTTATATCACTTTTTGGTCAATACTGATGTGAATTTAAGAAAGTCTTGTATTTGAGACATTGCACCTACTTGAATGTAAGACTCAATGATGACCCACCAGAGTAAGCATCATGAGTAAAGTTGTGGTGTCACATACACATGTATATGTAACACTATTTCCCCTTTGGTATGACTTACTTCCATGTATATACTGCCACCAAATAAAACAAGTTGTTAGGTTCCCAGCCAAGCTCCACCACCAACAGCAGCAAAAGAATGGTTAGAAAACATCTTGCTGTGACAATTGGTGTAACAAACAGGGCTACATCCAAAAAAGGCCATGCTGACAGTGCGCCCACTGAAGGCAATAATGCAGACTCCTCAGGCTTTCAGTCAAGTAGGTGATTGAGAACCTCTAAAGAGCCACAAGTTGACCATCAGGCTCAGGCAGATGAGAATGAAGCAACCGCAGTACCCTTGGTTCAAGACCAGCAAGTGGCCTCATAACATCACCACTACCCAAACTATCAAGTATGTTGTCAGCTCATACCACAGCATAAATACCGCAATTAGGTGCAGTGGCTGAGAGGATAGATGCAATGGCCCATAAAAATCAGGAAATAGTCTAGAAACAGGATGAGCAGATAATATGTGCAGAGCTATCAATATCACAAGTAGAGAAAGCAGTGTCTTTGCTGTAAAGAAGGAACACTAGTGGCTTAATGTCAAAGCTAACTATTGAGCCATTTCCCAATGTAACAGCAGAGGGATACTGTGGAGTCCTTGCAGCACAACAACATTGTCCAAAGATAAAGCCCAGAGACAAACCTATTGCAGGATGAGAGGGAGACAATCAACTTGTTCCATTGGATGGTGCCACATTGCGCCATGAGTGCCAAATGATACCATAGTGTGCCAAGGAGGCCAAGTGACCCTGTATTTAGCCACAGAGTGTGAAACATAGCTCTGCATGTTCATGCAAAGCAGCCCCTGTGTTTCACCCATTGTACTAGAGAAAGTCCATTTTTTGCCCTTTTTTTTGAATCAACATTGCTCAGGAAGTGTGAGAGCACAAAATAATTGAAGACATGCATCTGGTACTCTACACCCATGGCACTCTGAGTCTAGCTCCTGTAGCTTGTATCATGTCACAAAAATGCATGGCACTATCCTGGTCCACTGGTACTATCAGGCACTATATTTAAAGATTAGCCCTAAAGTAAGACCTATATAAAGCACTCAGAGTGCCCAATAGGACCAGGGGACCAAGATAGTGCAAGCATTTTTGTGACATGGTACAAGCCACAAGAGCTAGATTCAAAGTGCCACGGGTGTTGAGTATCAGAGGCATGTCTTCTGTCATTCTGTGCTCTCACACATCCTGAACAATGTTGATCCAAAAAAAAAAGTCAAAAAAAGGATTTTCTCTAGTACAATGGGTGAAACACATGGGCTGCTTTGCATGAAGATGCAGAGCTATGTTTCACACTTTGTGGCCAAGTATAGGCTCACTTGGCCTCCCTGGGACACTATGGCATCTTTTGGCACTCATGACTCAATGTGGCAATAACCAATGGAACAAGTCTAATATGGTGTTTATACCTAAGCCTAAAAATCAAATGACATTGAAAATCTGTGAAGCCATTGAGTGCAACAATGAAGAGTTGGCTGACATCCTAGAGGCCATCAGAAGTCTAGCATGTCATCACCTTAAGGCCAGCATAATTTGGGACCATTAGGAACTTAAGGCCAAGCAGAACACACTTGACTTGTTCCATGAGCATTATCCTGGATTAAATTGTGCAAACAGATTTTGGGCCATCATTGGTATGCCAAGAGGGTATCTTCAGAATGGCATAAGCTATTTAAGGAAGAAGAACAAGGGTGCCATGGCTAAAAACCAGCAGCTTCCTGAAGAGTCTGTTACAAGCAGAGCCAAAAGCTCCTGACAAGTGTCAAAGAGACGTCCGGTAGCTGGAAGAGTGCCAAGTAGGGACAAGCAGGCAGACACAGCATGTACCAGCACAACATTTATCAAGAAAAAAGTGTAGCACCACTGAAAAAACACCCAGTCAAAGTGGTGGTGAAGAACCTGGCAGTGATAAGAACCAGCAGCCACAGATGCACCAGCACAACATATATGAAGGAAAAACGCAGTATCACTCAAGAAGCACCCAGTCAAAGTGGGAGTGAAGGACCTGGAAGTGGTAAAAGCCAGGAGCTTTTACAGGAGCTTGTCACAACTACAGTTGAGAGCTCAATACAAGCAGAAAACAAACGTCAAGTTACCCAAAGTGTGCCAGCATAAGACAAGCTGGCCAAAACAGATGAATCAGAACAGAATTTATCAAGGAGAAATTGTAGTTCATTACAAGAAGCACTCTGACATAGCAGCAGTAAAACACCTGGCAGTGATAAAGGAAAAGGTAAAGTGAAATGTATCTACACAAGCCTGAGACAGGGTGGTATGCAAAAAAACTGCAGTTCTTGCCAATTAATGCAGCAAGCCTAGAACAGACTGAATCCCATCATAGCCAAGAAGAACTACCAACAATAAAAGAGCAATTTTCACAAGAGTTGGAAGCACAGCCAGTTGCACTACACTCCAGCAAGGTACATGCGTTTGCAGAAGAAGGCAATTTGTCTACCATAGACTCCATTTCCTCCATTGTTGACAGAGTGGTGATCACACTGACAGACAAGGCTACAACATCAAGAGCTCAACAGATTATTACAATGCCTTCAGTGAAATTTTTTAATGTTAATAGGCAGGCAAATTAAGAGGTTGCAGCGCTTCTTCAAATGCAATGCTCAACAAAACACACTGGAATATTACAAAGATTTATTGCAAAGACTGGCAGATGAGGTGCTAGACCTTGCAGTGCTGGCTGAAGACAAGGATATGTGGGAACCGGTGAATGAGCAATGGCATAAAACTGCTGGGTTCCAACCAAAATTATGGAACCAGAGCATTACAGCATAAATACTTACTGAGTGGTGGATCTTAATGGAGTTACTTGTTGAGTGTGGGGTTGGACTTAATGTTAGTGTAAGGTATTGGGCCTTGAATAGGTCAATATGATTGGCAATTGAGGTACAACTGAAGCATCACCTGAACATCAGCAAGTTACTTCTTGTGAACTGACTAACAACAATACAGATCAAGTACCTTCACCACTGGAGCCTTTGGCAAGTGAAAGAATGCAGCACCATGTGGCACTTCAGGCTGGTTTCATTTTATTGTCCAGGGCAATTCAGTGGGGCCAAACTTCAGCATTGTGCTCATTAACAAGGAGGTAAAATACTTACTACAATTACGCAAGTATCCAAGCTGGTAGTCAACAAGGAAGTATTACATATGTGCAAAGTAGATCACTACCAAATGCTTCATTAACAATCCCTGTCAGAAAAAAACTCAAAGATGCTGCAATTGCATTAGATTGTTACCATTTTCAGGATCCAAATAATGTAGTTTTTTTGCAATTCAAATCAAGCCATTGCAAATCAGTGAGCACTAAATTCTTGTTGTAGGTGATATCAAAGTTGCCTCACCTTTGAGAGAGAGCCCCTATAATAAATACTCTGCGCATTTATACATCATATACAACACCAGTGCAGCTAATTGATCCAATATGCACCTTCACTTTTGGTTGCATGCTTGCTATGACACATTGTCCAATCACAAAGATCAGGGATTTACTTGCTCAATGGGCAAAATGGGATATTGAATGGCAAATCAGGTAGCTTGTGTACTGCTCAATGAGCCTATTGGGGGCTAAGAGCTTCAGGATATTCTTGGACCAATCAGCCATTGACATGAAGCTCAATTGGAGTGGTAGTTACCAAAATTGTAAGTATCAGTGTAATTTATAGTTTGATACACATTTATTTCAATTTACATTAAAAATACATATCTAAGTGCTGGATTTTACCTACCACAATAATGGCATCCAATTGTACATGTAATATAAATATTATAAGTTGTCTCAATTGTCTGTGACAACCTCATTATGTAAGATTGTTTAATAGTGTGCAAGATCAGCCCACATAGTGCAAGATTGCCCCAGAGTAATCCTGCCTACTGGTAGCTGCAATGCCATGCTGTAGTGGGTTTATAGTGACACCCACTGACATATGTACTCATTCCTATACCTCTACCTCCCTTTTTTACTACTACCCTGATGTTAGATTTATCACATTTATCTTACTTGATCAATACTATACATAAGCCGCTTTACTATCCTGCCTGCTTACCTTATTGCATAAGTTATCCCTCACTTTATCTAAGATTGCTAGAAGCAAATACATCTATATCAGGCAAGTGCCTGTGCCAGTACCCATTACACATGACCAAATGTGTCACCACCCCTACCATTTCATACAATAGGTGGTATCCCTATGTTACACAGGTTACATAAATTGATTCCTGATTGGTGGCATGTGCTGTTCCTCTTGGATCCTTCTGGCACATACTTAAAACATTCTCAGGTCATTCTAATGTCAATATAACTTCAATGGATATCTGGAACCTTCTGGAACTCCATGATTAGTAATCACTTTGCCAATGAGAAAAGTAAGTAAGGGAGGCAATCCCTGAACAATAAATCATCATCCCTTTTTTCAATAAGCCAACTTGTTTGTCAGTGTGATCACTGCTACTTGCTGCTACCTGAGCTTCCAATCCACACAACAGGATACTTCCAGGGAACCATGTTGACAGCCAACTGACCTTGGAGGCACTACTTGTGAGGAATACTCAGTGTAGGTATCTTTTATAATATTTGATTCTTTCCCAAGTTTGTTTTTGTACAGGCAAAGATACTTTCTGTCATTGTAACTATTGACCATAGCTGTATTCATATCAAGTCCGTGCTTGTGGAGTTTACAGTTATTCAACTATGGAAGCCCAAGGATATTACCATCTCAAAGGACGCTGAACCCAGAACATACTTTTGTTAAGATGCCAATTAAGTTAGGGATTGTAGCTCAATAATTTTCCCTTGAAAAGCTTATGGCTTTGTTCTCCATCACATTAGATTAGAGACAGAACCCAAGTATTCCTAGCAAGCTTTTGCCAGAGATTATTGCATTCAGTGAACACCTAACACATAACACTTGAGAAGTGTTGGACATATCCCTCCCTTGTACTTATACACTACCACAGCACCCAATTGTGGCTCTTTAGAGGTTCTCAATTACCTGCTTGACTGAAAGCCTGAGGAGTCTGCATTATTGCCTTCAGTGGGCACACTGTCAGCATGGCCTTTTTTGGATGTAGCTTTGTTTATTACACCAATTGTCACAGCAAGATGTTTCTAACCATTCTTTTGCTGCTGTTGGTGGTGGAGCTTAGCTGGGAACCTGACAACTTGCTTTATTTTGTGGCAGTATATACATGGAAGTAAGTCATACCAAAGGGGAAATAGTGTTACATATACATGTGTATGTGACACCACAACTTTATTCATGATGCTTACTCTGGTGGGTCATCTGTTACAAGTCTTGGTATAAGAGTTGTAGAGGAATAGGGAGTTTAGCTAGTATTGTATTCACTAAAACTTGAACTGATTTTTATTGAGGTTCCAGCAGCTCCTTATATACATTTTGCCAGTTCAATTGCTGACTAATTGTATTTCCTAATGTAGGTTGTGGCTGATGACTCATTTGATTGCATCATCATCACCCAATAAGATCCTACTTAATATATCTATTTCTGTCTGATAAGGATCTGCTGATTCATTTGCTGACTAATGCTACTGATTTCATAGATAATACTGATATACTGATAACCTAAACATATACTAATTGATTTGACTAAAAACTGATCTAATTTAATTATTTAAGCGGCAGATCATAACACATCATTGAGTCTTACATTCAAGTAGGTGCAATGTCTCAAATACAAGACTTTCTTAAATTCACATCAGTATTGACCAAAAAGTGATATAATAGTATTACATTGTTGAAGGTCAAACTGTTTGACCCATGGACAAGACTACTTGGATTTAACACTGTAAGAGAAGAGAAAAAAGACCATGTGGCTATTGTAGCAAGCCTCTCAGCCATGAAGCATGCAGACATCATAGGAAGTATTACAAGGATCACAGCCAGTGTTTTACCACACAAGTCATATTTGACCATTCATTGGTCACTACTGTAGCAATATTATCTTGCTGGTCAGTTGGTTCTTCTGTATTGGGACCTGGCCATCTTTGTCATCTCGCGCAAATTGAGTCAGGTGAATATGTGACACCTTTAGGCTCCCCTCAGCCTTTTGAATAGGGCACGCAAAGTGAGAGCTCAGAAGCAGAAGGTTCACTGATGGACTGCAAGCCTATCTTTCCTAACAACAGTACCCTGCATGATCCCAGCAAGATCCCATTATCCAATGAGACAAAATCTTTGAAAAAAATGTCAGGGATACCTTATGAAGTCAAGTGAGCCCAGTAATTTATCTACTGGTAGATGATGTGATGTTCTGGCTAGAGTAGTGGGGCATTTCCACTAATATGAGTAATAGGGGCTTTAGGGATTTACTACTCCTACTTGCCAATATCTTCCTGGGATGCAGCTTACCATATGCATGGTATAAATGGACAACTGTCAGGTGGCTGGCAGCATATGGCCCAGAGACTGTCTGGATGCCAGCATGTGTTAACAGTGGCATGGCATTCTTATCAGAAAATGCCACCATTGCAAGGTGTCCAACTCATCAGGAAGCCACACATATTGGGTGAAAACAATGTTCACGCTCCAGCTATATTCTGGTAATATCCTATCTTTGAAGCTTGTGCAGCCAACAAATATTGTGAAGCTATAAAGTACCACACTCAGTATCAATCAAGCTCAAACATATCCAATATATCTAATGGCAATACATACAAGCAGCTAAGAAGCAAGGGCCACTTTGAAGGTATGTATGACCATGCCATTGCCTTGGCACTTGATAAATTCTCATTCAACAAGTACTCTAACAGGAAATCCTGCTGGCCACTAATTGTCATCAACTTAATCTGCCACCTGTCTTACAGTATCAGATCAGAAATCTGACGGTGGTTTCACTGATTTCTGGGCTTAAATCACATTCCAACCTGGATAGCTACCTGCATCCATTACTGGATGATCTTGTATTCTTTCCAGCAGCATAACAGTAAATTGCTGTCATGTTAAAGTGCATACTATTCTCTGCATTGTAGATACTGCAGCTATCAGCAGGATATCCTGCTTTTCTGGGCACTATATATGGTATTGCTGCCAAATGTGTAAGATCCAGGGACATACTTGATAACTCACGCATATTATTATTACCCAAGCACCAACACCAAGACAATCATCTTTTGCAGAGAGAGAACACAGATGTCAGTGTACAATTATAGCAAAGTTGGCAAGCTATAAGCCATTGGCCAAAATATGGAGTCAATTGGAAACTGCAGATACTTAAGATAGAGGGTGTTCTCTTGGAGCAAAAGCTTTCCACTGAGAGCAATGCATATACTTCTCAACAGTATCCCTATGCTGATAACCAAGTTGTACATGGGGCATTTCAAGCTAAATAAGCCCTTTGAGATACTAGAGAAGTTTGAAAGAATTAACAAGATATTACGGAGTATTTGCTACCCTTAGTACTTCACACAGGTTCTAATCAACATTCATATACATATACAACAACATTACTACAAGGACTGGATGAACTAGATATGCACTTATTTGAGTAGCCTTTGGTTGCCATTTAACCAAGAGTACACTAAAATTATTGGGAGTAAGATGTGGACAATATAGGAATATTTATCCAGAGGTGGATCACCAATGCCAACCTGACGCATCTACAGTATCAGTGCAAAGAATTTGTAATGGGACATGAGCAGCTATACTACAAATATAAAGCTCAGCATATAGATCTCTGCCAATACTGTATCCACTTGCTACTCCATCTTGCTTTGTGTTTTGAGAATATCAAACCTTGCCACACCTGTTGGGAGTTTCCTATGGAGCAAATGTGTGGAGAGAAAGGAAGACAAGTCAAGTTGCATGTATCAGCATATCCCAATCTCATCAAGAATATTACCTTTAAGCCCCTCAAGAATGTGATGAGTTAGCACATGGAGGACAGCCAGGAAGAGTTGAAAAACACTGAGGACAGTTGTGCATGTGAAGAAACCAATGCCTACAGCATCAATATGCTAAGCAGTCTCAATGTATGGGAAATCAGTTAAGTAATGCAAAGTTGAGTTGGGTGTAACAAGCAAGTAAATTCTTATCAGGAAAACTCTACCTAGGTATGCCAGATTTCTCTGGGTCACAAGCCAACTTCTACACCATTCAATATGGAATTCACTTAAACAAGAGGCAAATTGCATCTGTCTGGGGGACTGGAATCCAGCAAGGAGAAGGAATATATTGGCTAAATACTAACAAGTTCTTTTCAAGTATTCGTGACAGAAGTGGCTGCAACAAAGCATTTGCTTGCAAGATGAATATGTTACCAGTAGTACAAGGTATATGGTAACTCTGTAAGTATCAAACTAGAAAGCCCTAAAGCTGATGTCATAGAAGTATGTAAATTGCAGCAGGTGTGCATGTTTGTAGAGGTTAGTATGCAGGAGGCCATAGTATTTTTTGATTCAGACTATATGTGGAATACCCAAGGAAGTAGTGGGTAAGTAAATGCAAGGGTGATTCTACAGTGGAATATACAAAATGAGCAAGGGGAGGAAGAAAAAGAAAATACAATCTGGTAAATTGGTACAGTAGCATTATACAGAACATGTCACAAAAATGTAAAACACTATCTTGGTACAGTGGTACTATCTGGCACCATGGGTGCTTGGTACAGGCTTTACTTTAGGGCTAATAATTATATATAGTGCCATATAGTGCCAGAGGAACACATTAGTGCCATGCATTTTTTTGACATGCTACAAGACTCTGCAGCTAAAATCTGGGTGTAATGTTATTGAGTATAAAATGTATGAGTTTGATCCTTCTTCACTCTTGCTCATCATGCATAAAATTCTTCTCAGAAAAAGGTCAAATGTTGGATTTTCTCCAATGCAATAGTATATGTTCAACAGTATGGATCTTAACTGGTGGAAATAGCTCTGTGGATAAGCATCCTCTTTGTGCATCATTAAATGCAAAGACATTGTCATAGCATTGTAGCATAGTCAAAAAGAGACTTTTCTCCTTAGTGGTAAGAGTAATACCAATAGCTAACTACTTAAGCTTCTCTTCTGTGAGTCTGATTTTGTCATATTTGTGCAAAGGCTCCATTTGAGGATTGTTGTGGGCTGATGATGAGATTCCAGTAGATACTGGCTTTGCTTTCAATGCAACTGGCTGATACTTGGTATTTGTCTTACTTGTTGTGGATGGAATGAAGTGTTGATCACAAAACAAAATACACTTATGAATCTGAATATTCTGCACTAGAACTGAGTCTGCATTTCTTGGATTATTGTCTTCTGCTGCACAAAAGGTTGCCCTTCTTGTTCAATTATCAGAAGTGATTGTATGCCATAAGCTTCCATTAGGTCTGTTATCTGCTTGTAGAAGAGATTTTCTCTCATATGGTTGTTGTAACAATACCTTAAAAGTGGGTCCATTGGCAACAATGAAAGATGGAGAAGTAACCCTGATTCCTCCAATCTCAATTGGCACAGAGTGACAAAGTCCAAGCATCTTCTCTGTTGCACCTGTAGCAACTCTCATATTCCAGTTAACTTCTGTCAATGGCAATTTGATTCTTTCAAAGGTCATAGCAGTGAAAGCATTGATTTCTGATCCAGAATCAAAAACACATTACACTTCCACATTGTTAGTTGTAGCAGCATAGCTTCCTGCTGTAATAGAGTGAAAGGCTTTTCCACTTCAAATGGTAGTTGTTCACTTGATAATGTTGTTAACAACTGTTCTTGATAAATCTTCAGGATATTTTTTTTCATAGGCTAAACTGTTTCTGGTATTAGTTGACTGAGATTTTTGATAGCGGTGAAAATTTCTTGATTTGTAAATTGTGGAAATGGAGATTTCCAGAATTTGTTGATAACTTTCTGTGTAGATGCAGTAGAGTAATACTCAGACTGTGATTACAAGTGTTCTTTTTAGATTTTTGATGCTGCTGGGTGTACTGGTATTTCAACAACTGGCTGATTTCTATTGCTGGTACACACCTTTCTAGGATTGCTCTCTGTAGAGACATATTTCTCTTATCAATAAGGCAATTAAATTCTTCCACTTCCTCTTTTCCCAGTAGATATTCTTTGACCTGCCCTGATGGGTCTGATAATATGAGTATATAATGTTGATTTCTTGGAATTTTGGCAGTCTTTTGGATTTGTATAAAATTTGATGTTGTGGTGCTTTTACTTGATTCTTCTTGAGCAAGTACATAGGACCTCATTTGACCATAGCCTCTGTTGATAGGCAAGGGGTTTCCAGCAATTTGGATATCCAACAAGATTGAGCATATTATCAGGTAAATACAGAGGAAAGTCAAATATAGGAGACAACATCAGAAAAGGTAAGCTACTTATTAATGCACAATATATTCATACAAGAAAACATCCACTGAGCAAAATATATCTGGAACATCTTGAAGAGTAACAAGGCAAGAAAAGCACTACTCTGAGCAACATAAGTAAGTTCAAGTAAAAGTACAAGCAACTGTATTCAACCACTGGCATAATGTTAGAAATATGAGTGTCAGATAATGCTGTAGAGTGCCAGATTGATCCAGCATTTTAAACAGGCTGGCACAATATGGCACTATCCAACAGAACAAGTCTAGGTGCCCACAGAAGGTAATAATGTGGACTGCTCAGGCTTGCACTCAAGTAGGCAATTAGGAATCTATGTGAAGCCACAAGCTGACCATAATGCTGAGGCAGATGAGAATGCAGCAAAAGTAGCACTTTAGTTGAAAACCAGCAAGTGGCCATCATAACATCACCACCACCTGCAGTAGCAAGCATGCTGTCAGCTAATATCAAATCTTTAATGAAGTACTTAGGTGCAGTGGCTGATAGGATAGTTTCAATGGCCCAGATAAATGATGAAATAGTTCAGAAACAGGATGTGCAGATAAAAGATGTAGAGCAAGCAATATCCCAGGTGGGGAAAGCAGTATCTTTGCTCCAAAGAAGGAATTTGAGTTGCATGATGTCACAGCAAAGAATTATGCCATCTCCCAATGTAACAGCAGAGGAACACCATACAGTCTCTGAAGTAGAACAATAGTGCCCAAAGTTAAAGCCCACAGCAATACCTATCACAGTATGGGATGGAGAAATTGTAGTGCTTACACCAAATCCTAAAAATTAAACAACATTGAAGATCCATGAGGCTGTTGAGTGCAATGATGAAAAGTGGGCTAATATCCAAGTGGTCATTAGAAGTCCAGCACTCCAACATGTTAAGGCAAGCACACCATGGGACCATTAGGAACTCAAAGCCAAGCAGAATGTGCTTGACTTACTTCATGAGCATTGTTGTGGACTTAATCAAGCAAATGGGTTTTGGGCTAGCATTGGTATGCTAAGAAAATATCTCAAGAATTGCAGAGACCAGCAAATGTAGAAGTACAAGGGTACAGTGGCTAGAAACCAGTGGCTTCCTCAAGAACCTGTTACAAGCAGGGCCAAAAGCTCTAAACAAGCACCAAAGAGACATGAGGTAGCTGGAAGAGTGCTAATAAGGGAAAAGCAGACAGACACAGATGGACCCACAGTACATTCACTGAGGAAAAAGTGTAGTTTTACTCAAGAAGCACTCAGTCAAAGTAGCAGTCAAGGACCTGGTAGTGATAAAAATCAAGGAGCTACCTGGGAGCCTATTGCAGCATGGGCTGAGAGCTCAAAGCAAGTGGAAAAAGTGCCAGGTTGCCTGCAGAGTGCCAGCAAGGGACAGGCAGGCCAGAACAGATACATTAAAGTAGCATTTATCAAAGTGAAAATGTAGTTCAATACAAGAGGCACCAAGGCAAAGTAGTAGTGAAAGACCTGGCAGTGATAAGGGAAAAGGATAAGGGAAACAAGTCCACCCAAGCCAGAGACAGGGAAGCTTGAGAAAGAGGCTGCAGGTCTTGCCAATGAATGCTGTAGGCCTGAAACAAACTAAATCCCATCATAGACAATAAGAATTATCAACAATAAAACAGCTGTTTTCACAAGAGTTGGAAGTACAGGCAGTTGAGCTACACTGCAGTGAGGTATATGAGTTTGCAGAGAAAGGTAATTTGTCTACCACAGCCTCCTCACCCTCCATTGTTGACAGAGTGGAGAACCCACTCACGGACAAATTAATAATGTCCCCTATGAAAAATAATTTAGTCCTGCAGGTGGATCCAATCCATATCAGCTGTCAAGTTCCTGTTTCGAGACTGTCATAATACCAGCAGCTTGAAATTAGTGACCCTTCTAACAATCTTATGATGGGATCATGATGGTATTTTGCTAATTTTACAACCAAATAAAGGGATAAAACTTGACAATGTTTTATTGGTGTTGTGACAATATTTGCATGGTACTGTTGAGGTCTTTTAATGCTCTATAACTATTTTAAGTGAATCCAGTGGGCCAGGACATCCAATTGCCTTATATGGTAGAAAACTTGATTGAATTTTTGTGCCCTCACAGCAAAACTTTGATGTTATTATATTGGCAGTGTGCTGGCTCACTGTTGGTTCTGTATAAAGCTACCATACCAATTTACCAAGTGGTATTTCCTTTTCTACCTCCCCTTGTGCAACTCATATATTCCACTCTAGAATTACCCCTCTTTATTTGCTGACCCACTACTACCTTGGGTATTCCACATATAGTTCAATTCAAAAGAAACTATGGTGTCCTGCTTACTAACCTCTACAAACATGCGCACTTGCTGCAATTGACATACTTCTATCACCTTGACTTTATGGCTTTTTGGTGTGAAACTTGCAAGGCTGCCATATGCCGTGTGCTGCTGGTAACATATACATCTTGCATACATATGATTGGTTGTTGCCACTTCTGCCATGAATACCTCCTGAATATCTGCAAAGAACTTCTTGGTATTTAGCCAATATATTCCTTCTCCCTGATGGATTCTGGTCCCCCTTATGGGTGCACTCTGGCTTTTGTTTGTGTGAGTTCCGTATCAAATAGTGTAGAATTTGGCTTATGGCCATGATAAATCTGGCATTTCTTGGTAGAGTTTTACTAATAAAATTAGTTGCATGTTGCACCTAACCCAACTTTCATTACTTAACTTATTACCCACACATTTGGGCTGCTTAGGTTCTTAATGCCATAGGCATAGATGTCTCCATATGCACATTTGTCCTTAGTATTTTCCAACTGTTTTTGACTGTCCTCCATGCGCCTACTCATTGCACCCATGACAGACTTGAAGGTAGTATTCTTGATAAGATTGGGATATGGTAGTACCTGCAACTTGACTTGTCTTCCCATCGCCCTACACATCTGCTCCATAGGAAACTCCCAAACAGTGAAGCAAGGCCATATATTCTCCACACACTGTGCAAGATGAAGTAGAGAATGGATACAGTAGCAGCAGAGATCTACGCATTCAGCTTTATGTTTGTAGTATAGCTACTCAAATCCTGTCACAAACTCCTCACACTACCGCTGTAGATGTGTCAAGTTGGCATTGGTGATCCACTTCTGGGTAAATACTCCTACAATGTCCACATATGACTCCCAATGCTCTTAATGTACTCTTGGTAGGAATGGCTCCAGAACATCACTTGAATAAATAGACTTGTTCTGTTGGATAGTGCCACATTGAGCCATGAGTCCCAAATGATGCCATAGTGTGCCAGGGAGGCCAAGTGATCCTATACTTGGCCACAGAGTGTGAAACATAGCTCTGCATCTTTGTGCAAAGCAGCCTCTGTGTTTCACTCATTGTGCTGGAGAAAATCCATTTTTTGACCTTTTTTTTGGATCAATGTTGTGCAGGATGTGTATGAGCACAGAAGGACTGAAGACATGCATCTGGTACTCAATTCCCATGGCACTCTGAATCTAGCTCCTGTAGCTTGTATCATGTCACAAAAATGCATAGCACTGTCTTGGTCCACTGGTACTATCTGGCACTATATTTAAAGATTAGCCCTAAAGTAAGACCTGTACAACATACTAATTGTGCCAGATAGTACCACTGTACTAAGAGCTGATGGATGGGGTATCTCCAATGCAGATAATAATGAGCACTTTTACATGGAAGCCATTTAATGTTATCCAACTGGAGAGCATGCAAAATTCATCCAGCAATGGATACAGGTAGCTATCCAGGTTGGATGGTCATTTAGGCCCAGATACCAGTGAGACTACCACCATGTTGTTGCTCTGATGCCATAAGCTGAGTGGCTAATTAAGTTTGATGAGAATCAGTGGCCAGCAGGATTTCCTGTTAGAGTACTTGTTGAATGAGAATTTATCAAGTGCCAAGGCAATGGCATGGTCATACATACCTTCAAAGTAGCCCTTGCTTCTTAGCTGTTTGTAATGTTTGCCATCAAATATATTGGATATGTTTGTGCTTGATTGATACTGAGTGTGGTACTCTATAGCTTTGCAATATTTGTTGGACTGCATCAGCTTCCTCAGACAGGGTCTGACTGGAATGTATCCGGAGTGTGAACAATGTTTTCCCCCCATGGTAGTATTTTCCTGACAATTTGGACACATTGCAATGGTTGCATTTTTGGATGTGAATGCCATGCAACTGTTAACACATGCTGGAATCAGGACAGTTTCTGGATCATATGTTGCCAGCCACATGATGATTGTCCACTTGTACCATGTATATGGTAAGTTGCATCCTGGCATGATTTTGGCAAGTAGTAGTAATAAATCCTCAAAACCCCCATTACAGATATTAGTGGAAATGCCCCACTTCTCTAGCTACAACATTACATCATCAGTCAGTAGATGGATTACTGGGCTCAATTGGCTTCATTAAGTATCCTTGGCATTTGTTTCAACAGGTGTTATCTCATTGCATATAGGGATTTGACTGGGCTCATACATGGTACTGTTATTAGCGATGATAGGCTCAAAATCCATCAGCAAATCTTTTTTGTCATAGCTATCACTCTGCTGCCATATTCAGAAGGCTGAGGTGAGCCAAAAGGCGTCACAAACTCACCTGACTCAGCTTGTGCAAGGTGACAAAGACAGCCAGGTGCCAATATAAAAGTATCAACTGGCTGGCAAGATAATGTTGGTACAGTAGTGACCAATAAGTGGTCAAATATGACTTGGGTGGCAAAACACTAGCTGTGATACTTGTAACACTTCCTATGCTGTATGCATGCTTCATGGCTGAGAGGCTTGCAGCAATAGCCACGTGGTCTTTTTTCTCTTCTCTTACAGCATTGAGTCAAAGTGGTCTTTTCCATGGGGCAAACAGTTTGACCTTCAACAACGTAACGCTGTTATATCACTTTTTGGTCAATACTCATGTGAACTTAAGACAGTCTTGTATTTGAGACATTGCACCTACATGAATGTAAGATTCAATGATGATCCACCAGAGTAACCATTATGAATAAAGTTGTGGTGCCACATACATGTGTATATATAACACTATTTCCCCTTTGGTTTGACTCACTTGCATATATATGCCGCCCAAAAATAATGCAAAGTCATCTGGTTCCCAACCAAACCCCACTGCTGACAGCAACAGAAGAACGGTTGGACAACAGCTTGCTTTACACTAAGTGCAACAAGCAGGCTACATGCAAAAAAAACCCTGTGGACAGTCTGCCCATTGAAAGTAATAAGGTGGACTCCTCAGGCACTCAGTCAAGTAGGCCATTGAGAACCTTGTGGAGCCACAAGCTGATTGTTATGCTTAGGCAGATGAGAATATAGCAAAGGCAGTACCCTCAGTTGAAGACCAGCAAGTGGCCCTGATAACATCACTACCACCTATATTAGCAAGTATGCTATCAGCTTATACCAAAGCATTAATGAAGCAATAGATGCAGTGGCTGATAGGATAGATGCAATGGCCCAGAGAAATCAGGAAATAGTCTAGGAACAGGATGAGTGGATAATTTATGTAGAGCAAGCAGTTTCCCAGGTAGAGAAAGCAGTATCTCTGCTGCAAAGAAGGAACTCAAGCAGCTCAATGTTATAGCCAAGAATTGACCCATTTCACAATGTAACAGCAGATGAGCACCTTACAATCTTTGAAGCACAACAACAGTGCCCAAAGTAAAAGTCCACAGAAAAATCAATCACAGCATGGGAGGGAGACAATGTGGTATCTATACCTAAGCCTAAAAACCAAATGACATCTAAGATCTGTGAAGCTGTAGGGTGCAATAGTGAAGAGTGGGCTAATATACAAGAGGCTGTCAGAAGTCTAGCATGCCATCACCTTAAGGCTGGCATACCATGGGACCATCAGGAACTCAAGGCCAATCAGAATGCACTTGACTTGTTGCATGAGCATTATCCTGGGTTCAATTGGGCAAACAGATTTTGGGCCAGCATTAGTATCCTAAGAAAGTATCTTAAGAGTAGCAGAAACTATCAAAGGCAGAAGAACAAGGGTGCCATGGCTAAAAACCAGCAGCTTCCTCAAGAGTCTGTTACAAGCAGAGCCAAAAGCTGCAGACAAGCACCAAAAAGACATCTGGTAGCTGGATGAGTGCTAATCAGGGACAAGCATACAGACACAGATGCACCAGCACCACATTTATCAAGGAAAAATGCAGTATCACTCAAGAAGCACCCAGTCAAAGTAGCAGTGAAGGACCTGGAAGTGATAAAAGCCAGGAGCTTTTATAGGAGCCCATCACAACTACAGTTGAGAGCTCAAAACAAGCAGGAAAGAAATGTCAGGTTGCCAGAAGAGTGCCAGCAATGGACAAGCAGGCCAAAATAGATGTGTCAAAGCAGAATTTATCCAGGGGAAAATGTAGATCTTTCAGTGAAGCACTCAGATAAAGTAGCAGTGAAAGACCTAGCAGTGATAAAGGAAAAGGTAAAGGGAAAATGTCTACCTAAGCCTGAGACAGGGAGGCATGCAAAAAAGAACTGCAGTTCTTGCCAATTAATGCCGCAAGCCAGGAACAGACTGAATCCCATCATAGCCAAGAAGAATTACCAACAAGAAAACAGCTGTTTTCACAAGAGTTGGAAGCTCAGCTGGCTGAGACACTCCAGCAAGGTAGATGAGTTTGCTGAAAAAGGCAATTTGTCTACCACAGCCTCCATATCCTCCATTGTTGACAGAGTGGAGATCCCACCAGCAGACAAGGCTATAATGTCAAGAGCTCAAAAACTATCACAATGCCTTCAGTGAAGTCTTGGAACATTAATAGGCACACCAAGAGGTTGCAGCACTTTTTCAAGAGCAGTACTCAAGAAGATGCACTTGAATATTGCAAGGATTTATTGCAAAGACTGGCAGATGAGGTGCTAAACCTTGCAGAGCCAGCTGAAGACCAGGTTGTGTGAGAATCAGTGAATGAAAAGTGGCATAAAGCTGTTGGGTTCCTGCCAAAGTCATGGAACCAGAGTGTTACAGCAGAAATACCTATTGAGTGGTGGATTATAATGGAGTTACCTTTTAAGTGTGGGGGTGGGCTTAATGTTGGTGAAGGGTAGAGGGGCATGTATAGGTCAATAAAATTGGCAATTGAGGTACAACCAAAGCTTAAATGGAAATAAGTTAATTTGTGAGCATGAAAAGTGAGAGCAATGGTTGAGTCAAGAGGTAAGGAGTATGAAAAAGAGGTAATAGCCAATCAATGCACACAAACATAGGAGGCAATCAAGTGTCTGGGATCAGAAAGTGAGCAAATTGGCAGGGAACCAATCAAAAGCCACTTATACAATGTTGTGATGAAAAATTTTGACTAAATTTTTTGTGAAATCTGGGGCACAATTATTTTGCAATGGTCTCTGGATGGTGTCCTGATGGGATCAGTACCTCTTAGTGACGGGACTTTAACTTTGTGGCGGTCTTTTGATGGGATCATACCAATAATTTTTTATAGGGTGTTAAAAACTCAAAAGGTTAGCACAATGCCTTCAATAGAACTTTGGAACATTGATGGGCACACAAAGAGGTTGCAACATTTCTTCAAGAGCAGTGCTCAAGCCAATGCGCTTGAATATTGTAAGGGTTTGTTGCAAAGACTGGCAGATGAGGTGCTAGACCTTGCAGTGCTGGCTGAAGACCAGGACATATGGGAGCCAGTGAATGAACAGTGGCATAAAGCTGTAAGGCTCCCACCAAAGTCATGGAAGCAGAGCATTACAGCAAAAATACTTATTGAGTGGTGGTTTTTTATGGAGTTATTTGTTGGATGTCAGGTTAAACTTATTGTCAGTGTAGGTTATAAAGACTTGAATAGGTCAATACAATTGGCAATTGCGGTACAACTGGTGTTTCAACAGTAATAAATCAACTTGTATGTATCAAAAATAAGAGAATTGGGTAAGTTAGGAAGTAAGGTGTATGAAAAAGAGGTAATAGCCAATCAATGTACACAAATGTAGGAGGAGATAGAGTCTCTGGGATCAGAAAGTGAGAAGATTGGCAGAGAACTAATCAAAAAACACTTTTGGACCGTTGTGCTGAAAATTTTTGGCCAAGTTTTTTGTGAAATCTGGGGTGCAATTATTTTTTGACAGTCTTTGTATGGTGTCCTGGTGGGTTTAATACCACTTAGTCATGGGTCTTTAAATTTGTGATGGCCTTTTGTGTTGTAAAAACTTGTAACTCCACCTAAATGCTCACATAACCTAGTCACTTAGATCATTAGCTTCAAATCCTAGGGAGTACTGACCAAATTCCCTGTTGCAATTTATTTAGACTATTTTCACCAAAGTATCAGGAACCCAGTACATGAATATTCTCAAAGTTGTCCAAGCAGCCCCAAACTTTGAACACATGCTCTTGGGACCTTCTGTAACCTATTCTACATGTTTGTAATGCCAAGGCCATGTAAGAGTATAAATACTACTTCACTCAATTGATCATTAAGTGAAAACCACATGGTCCACTTGTTCTCAAAATCACTTCCAATATCTCCAAGACTCTTACTGCAGATTATGAGCCCCAAGCAGTCACTCTATGCAATGTTTATTACTGCTATTACTGGAGTTTTGCCTCTGTTGAAAAGTTGAATGGATCTAATTACCAAGTGTGAATGATGAAGATGAAGATGCAGCTACAAGAAAGAGGCCTTTGGGATAATGTCATGGGAGACAAATGCTCTCCTAAAAACATGGAAGAGGAAGCCCTAAAGCACCAGAAAAAGAACAAAGTGCCTTTAACTGCATTTGCCTTAATGTTAAAGACAAATTGCTAATTCAATGCTCAAGAGTAAAAACCAGCAAAGAATGCTGGGAAGTCCTCAAAACACATATATCAGTCATGTTCAGCCGCTAAGGAAATAGACTTGTTCCGTTGGATGGTGCCACATTGAGCCATGAGTGCCAAATGATGCCATAGTGTGTCAGGGAGGCCAAATGAGCCTATACTTGGCCACTGAGTGTGAAACAGAGCTCAGCATCTTCATGCAAAGCTGCCCCTGTGTTTCACTCATGATGTAGCAGAAAATCCATTTTTTGACCTTTTTTTTTAGGTGAATGTAGTGCAGGATGTGTAAGAGCACAGAAGAACTGAAGACATGCATCAGGTACGCAATACCCATGGCACTCTGAATCTAGCTCCTGTGGCTTATAGCAAGTCACAAAAATGCATGGCACTATCTTGGTCCACTGGTACTATCTGGCACTCTGTTTAATTATTAGCCCTAAAGTAAGATCTATACAAAGCAATTATAGTGCCAGATAGTACCAGTGGACCAAGATAGTGCCATGCATTTTTGTGACTTGCTATAAGCCACAGGAGCTAGATTCAGAGTGCCATGGGTATTGCGTACCTGATGCATGTCTTCAGTTCTTCTGTGCTCTTTCACATCCTGCACAACATTGATCCACAAAAAACATCAAAAAATGGATTTTCTGCTACATCATAGGTGAAACACAGGGGCAGCTTTGCATGAAGATGCTAAGCTCTGTTTCACACTCTGTGGCCAAGTATAGGCTCATTTGGCCTCCCTGGCACACTATGGCATCATTTGGCACTCATGGCTCAATGTGGCACTATCCAACGGAGCAAGTCTAATGTATCTTAGATGAAAATTCTTTACTACAAAGATGCATCCAGGAGTAGAAATGAAAAATCTAATTAATATAGTTACCCTGCTGGTAGATGAGATGGAATATGTGAGCATTCAAACTACTGATGAGGATGTGATAGTTACCATCCTGAATAGCCTGACAGACAAGCTTCAGGGCCTTGTATCAGCCCTAGAATCTAAAACTGAAGACTTGACCTCAAATTATGTATTTGCAAGGCTCCTGGATGAAAAATTAAGAAAATCAAGTGCAAATGAGAAGTAAGAAGAAAATGCTTTAATAAGCAATGATAACCAACAAAGGAGGTACCCAAAGTCCTACAAAGGCAACAGCAACCTGTTTTGTAACTACTGCAAAAGGAAAGGACACACATCAGACCAGTGTCTCAAAAAGAAAGATAATCAGCAAAAGAAGCCTAAATATGGAAATGCCGCAACAACTGAAGATAGACTATTCATATCTGCACTAAATATGACTACAAACAAGGATTCTCAGATGTGCTATATTGACTCTGGAGCATCTCAACACTTTACACACCAAAAAGAACTTTTACCCAATATCAAGAAATTCCAATTAAGAAGGTTTTCATGGGTGATGATAGAACACTTGATGCAGTGGGAGAAGGAGCTATCCAAGTAAACCTTAGAAGTAACAAAGGAAGCTATCCACCAACCATTAAAGAAGTATTCTTTGTACCAGAAATAGCCAAGAACCTACTTTCTGTAAGCAAGGCCACTGCAGAAGGACTCATTCTCAGCTTTGACAATTCTGGATGTTGGATCACAGATCAAAATGGTACCCATATTACTTTGGGTATCATAGATTAGAATTTATGCAAGTTGACTTATACTCCATCATATCTGGAAGCCAATAGAAGTAACTTAAATGAAATAACACCAATGCTTTGGCACTGGTTATTTGGGCACATCAATTTTGATTTTTTGCATAAAATGATCAGAGATCAGCTAATTTCAGGATAATTTTGGGGCAGAAGAAGCTGCCACTACTGTATACCTTGAAATTAGGAGTTATAGTAAAATACTTTGTGATTCTTCTTCATTTGAAGCATGGTATGGATACATACCAAGTACAGAACATTGAAGAATACTTGGGTGTACAGCATATGACAAGCAACTGTCTGGATATTAGTCAAAATTTGATCCAAAAAGTGTAAAATGCATACACTTGGGCAACTGCAATGAGAGTAAAGCATACAGACTCTACAATACTAAAGCAACAAGGCTAACTAAGTCCAGGGATGTTTTGTTTGATATAAATTCAAAATTTTCACAAAAATTGACATCAGATTTTGGCAAAAATCTGATCTCAAGTCCACCAATTGAAAGAATTGAATCAGAGCAAAACAACAGAAATCTTTCACCCCAGAGAACTTTACAACCATGGTCCAGCCTGCATCAGGCTCTTGGAGTATCCCAGAAGAGATTTTTCCAGTATTAAATACCCAGAGATCCAACTGGACAAGAAAAGCTCAAATTATTGTATTAATGAGGGTACAAACTTAGCATATGCCTATTCAGTTAATATTGATGAGCCCTAGACTGCAAAAGAGGCCTTAATTAGCCCCCAGACAAAGTTTTGGAGATCTGCAATGACTAAAGAATATCTGGCTCTGATGGGAAATCAAACTTGGGACATAGTCAAATTACCAATCAACCAAAAGCAAATGGATGCAGATGGGTCCTTAAGATAAAATATAGGGCTGATCATACAGTTGAACAGTGCAATGCAAGACTTGTGGCCAAAGGATATTCTCAAACCAAAGGACTTGACTTTACTGAGACCATTGCACTGATTGCCAAGTTCAGTTCCATCAGTTTGATATTAGCTATTGCAGCCAGATATAATTTTGTAATTATCAAATGGATATAAAAACTGCATTTTTGAATGGTGAACTTGATGAGGATGCATATATGGACCAGCCTGATGGGTTTGTTGATTAAGATAACCCCCATTTGATCTGCAAACTTAAAAAATCTCTAAATGCTCTCAAACAATCACCCAGAGCCTGGAACTGCAAGATAAATTCTTATTTGGAGTCTGTGCATTTCAAGAGGAGTGAAGCTCACCATAGTATATACTATAAGCCAGATGGAGCAAGCCTAGATCATTTAGCTATACATGCAGATGATCTTATTATAGCTGCTAATAACCTAGCTGCATTGGAAGAGACTAAATCTAGCCTATCAAAGGAATTCAAGATGTCCAATCTAGGAGAACTTGGTTACTACTTAGGGATTAAGTGCTCCATAGACAGAAGTACCCAGACTATAGCCCTAAGTCAATTTAAGTATATTCAAAATATACTGAAGAAGTACCAAATGGAAGACTATAAACCAGCAGCTACCCCAATGGAGACCAACCTTAACTTGGTCAAAACTCAACCAAATCAAGAGAGTTTGATGCCATCTGAAAGCCCTGACTTTCCTTATCAATCTGTGATCAGCAGCGTGATGTATATCTTGCTTGGAACATGTCCAGATATCTCATATTCAGTGGGAGCTGTCAGCTAACATAATCAGAACTATGGATCTGATCATATTGCAGCAGTTAAGCTGGTTTTAAGATACCTAAAAGGAACTGCTGCTAACTGCATAAGATACACTTATAAGGGCTCAGAACAGAATCTTGTGGGATACTCTGATGCTGATTGGGGACAAAGCCTGGAAGACAGAAGATCCACCACAGGGTACACCTTTCTTCATTTCAATAGAGCAATTTCATGGAATTCTAGAAAGCAATCAGCCCTAGCACTTTCACCACAGAGGCCAAGTATATAACAGCTTGTGAAGCTACAAGAGAAGCAATGTGGCTAAGAAAACCTTTTATAGACTTAGGCCTATGTCAGAAAACACCTATTACTGGATTTCAAGATAACCAAGGATGTGTACAACTGGGTAGAAATCCAACTTTTCATGCTAGAACTAAGCACATAGATATTAGATATCAATTCATACCTGCAGGTATAGAAAATAACTCAGTTAGCTTAGTGTTCTGTCCTTCAGATTTATTGCAGACATATTTACCATACCATTGGCTAGAGACAAGTTTGAATATCATGGGTCAAAATTAGGACTAGTCAATAAGAACATTTAGCTGAGTGGGAGCGTTGTAAAAAATTGTAATTACACCTAAACATTCACCTAACTTAGTCACTTAGATCATTACCTTAATATACTAGAGAATACTGACCAAATTTCTGGTGGGGATTTACTTAGAATATTTTCACCAAAGTATCAGGTACCCAGAACATGAAAATACTCAAGGTTGTCTAAACAGCCTCAAACTTTGCACACATGCTCTTGGGGCCTTTCTCAATCCATTCTATGTGTTTGTAATGCCAAAACCATGTAGAAGTATAAATACTACTTTTACATTCCTTTTATTATTAAGTGAAAACTGCATAATCTACTTGTTCTCCAGATTACTTCCCTAATCTCCAAGACTCTTACAACATTTTGAAGGGATCATCACAGTAATTTCTCCTAGGGGTATAAATGCCACTTTCACATTCAAAAGTCACCAAGTGAGTACCACATAATCTACTTGTTCTCCCAATCGCTGCCAGTATCTCCAAGTCTCTTTAACATACTATGAGCCCCAAGCTGTAACTCTCTGCAATATCACTACTGCTATTACTAGAATTATCCTGCTGCTGTTAAATGGATCTAGCTGCCAAGTGTGAATGGTGAAGATGAAGATACTGCTATATGAAAGAGGCCATTAGGATGCTGATATGGGAGAAGAATGCCTTCCTAAAAATGTGGGAGGAAAATCCTTAAAGTACTAGAATAACAAACAAAGTGCCTTTAACTGCATTTGGTTTAATGTTAAAGGCAAACTGCCAAATCAATGCTCATGTGTAAAAACAGGAAAAAATTGCCTAAAAGGTATTAGAAGATACATACCAATCATGTTCAGCTATCAAGAAAGTGTATTCTATGTTGTAAGAGTCTTGGAGATATTGGAAGTGATTGGGAGAACCATTAGATTATGTGGTTTTCACTTAATGATTCATTGAATGTAAAAGTAGTATTTATACTTTTACCTGGTCTTGGCGTTATAAACATGTATAATAGATTAAGGAATGTCCCAAGAACATGTGTGCAAAGTTTGGGGCTGTTTGGACAACTTTAAGAATTTTCATGTTCTGGGTAAATATTCTACGTAAATCCTGACAAGGAATTTGGTTAGTATTCTCTAGGATTTGAGGGTAATGATCTAAGTGACTAAGCTAGGTGAAGATTTAGGTGGAATTACAAATTTTTACAACACTCCCACTCAGCTAAATGTTCATACTGACTAGTCCAAATTTTGACCTAAGATATTCAAACTTGTCTCTAGCTAATGGTTTGGTAAATATGTCTGCAATAACTTCATCTGTAGGACAGTAAACTAAGCTAGCTAAGTTATTCTCTATAGCTTCATGTATTAAATGATGTCTAGTATCTATGTGCTTAGCTCTAACATGAAAAGTAGGATTTCTATCTAACTGTATATATCCTTGATTATCTTGAAATAAAGTAATAGGCGTTTTTTGACATAGGCCTAAATATGTAAAAAGTTTTCTTAACCACATTGCTTTGTTTGTAGCTTCACAGGCTGCCATATACTCTGCCTCTGTGGTGGAAAGTGCTACAGTTGGTTGCTTTTTTGAATTCCATGAAATTGATCCTTTACAGTAAAGAAAGGTGTATCCTGTGGTGGATCTTCTGTCTTCTAAATTTTGTCCGCAATCAGCATCAGAGTACCCCACAAGATCCTGTACTGAATCCTTATAAGTGTATCTTAAGCAGATATCAGCAGCTCCTTTTAGGTTTCTAAAAATCCACCTAACTGCTGCAATATGATCAGATCCATAGTTCTGATTATGTTGGCTGACAACTCCCACTGAATATGAGATATCTGGACATGTTCCAAGCAAGATATACATCAATCTGCTGCTCATAGATTGATAAGGAAAGTCAGGGCTTTCAGATGGCACCAAGCTCTCTTGAATTGGTTGAGTTTTGACCAGGTTAATGTTTGTCTCCATTGGGGTAGCTGCTGGTTTACAGTCTTCCATTTGGTACTTCTTTAGTATATCTTGTATATACTTGGATTGTCTTAGGGTGATAGTCTGGGTGCATCTGTCTATGGAGAACTTAATCCCTAAGTAGTAACCAAGTTCTCCTAGATTGGACATCTTGAACTCCTTAGATAGGCTGGATTTAGTCTCTTCCAATATTTCTAGGTTATTGGCGGCTATAATAAAATCATCCACATATAGAGATATTAGAACTGGATTTGCTCAATCTGGCTTAAAGTATATACTATAGTCAGCATACTCCTTTTGAAGCTCAAAGATTCCAAATAAGAATCTATCTTGTAATTCCAGGCTCCTGGTGATTGTTTGAGACCATATAGTGACTTTTTAAGCTTGCAGACCAAATGGGGGTAACCTTGGTCAGCACACCCATCAGGCTGGTCCATATACACATCCTCTTCAAGTTCTGTATTCAAAAATGCAGCTTTTACATCCATTTGATGAATAAAAAACTTATATTTGGCTGCAATAGCCAATATTAATCTGATGGAATTAAACTTGGCTACCAGTGCAAAGGTCTCAGTATAGTCAAGTCCTTTTGTTTGAGAGTATTCTTTGGCCACAAGTCTTGTTTTGTATCTTTCAATTGTACCATCAGCTTTGTATTTTGTCTTAAAGACTCATCTGCATCCAATTGATTTTTGGTTGATTGGTAATTTGACCAAGTCCCAAGTTTGATTTTCCATCCGGCCTGATATTCCTCAGTCATTGCAGATCTCCAAAACTTTGTCTGAGGGCTATTAAGGGCCTCTTTTACAGTCTGAGGCTCATCAATATGGACTGAATAGGTATAGCCTAAGTTTGTACCCTCATTGATGTAGTAATATGGGCTATTTCTTGTCTGATTGGATCTCCAGGCACTTAATACTGGAATGATCACTTCTGGAATGTTCCTGGGCTCTGATTCTGGCTGAGCCATGGTTGTAGTGTCCTCTGGAGTAAAAAAACTTCCATTGTTTTGCTCTGATTCAATCCTGACAATTGGTGGACTTGAGATCAAATTTTGTCATCATCTGATGTCATTTTTTATGAAAATTTTGAATTTTCATCAAACAACACATCCCTGGACTTGATTAGCTTCATTGCTTTGGTATTGTAAAGTCTGTATGCCTTACTCTCATTGCAGTAGCCCAAAAATATGCATTTTACACTTTTTGGCTCAAATTTTGACTGATTTCTGAACAGCTTCTTGGCATATTCTGTACACCCAAGTATTCTTAGATGTTCTGCACTTGGTCTATAACCATACCATGCTTCAAATGGAGTATAATTACAAAGTATTCTGGTATGACTCCTATTTTTAAGGTATTCAGCAGTGGCAACTGATTTCACCCAAAAATCATGGGATAATTTTTGATCATGGATCATAGATCTTGCCATATAAATTATTGATCTTTTAGCACATTCTGCTACTCCATTTTGCTGTGGGGAGTATGGTATAGTAGTCTCTTGCTTTATCCCATTAATTTTGCAGAAGTGGAAGAAGAGTTTTGAGGTATATTCACCACCATTGTCAGACCGTATTTTCTTGATTTTTTCACCAGTTTCTCTCTCCACCATGGCTTTAAACTCCCTGAACTTAGACAGAGCTTCTTCCTTTCTCTCCATGAAGTAGACCCATGTGTATCTTGTATAATCATCAATAAAAGTGATTATATACTTCATCCTGCCTAAGGATAAATTTTGCATAGGTCCACACAGATCTGAGTGAGTTAGATCTAATTTTTTCTTAGTTTTGATTAACCCAGGGCTCTTGAACAGTTGTCTGGCTTGTTTCCCATATATGCAGGCTTCACAGTGCTCCAAATTAGCTGGGGGATCAATTTTCACTCCAGAAATTAGCTGATCTTTGATCATTTTATGCAAATAATCAAAATTGATATGCCCAAATCTCCTGTGTCAAAGCATTGGTGTTTCTTCACTTAAGTTACTTATATTGGCTTCTAGATACAATGGAATATACGTCAACTTGTATAGATTCTGATATCTGATGCCTGAAGAAATATGGGCACCATTTTGATCAGTGATCCTGCATCCAAAATTGTCAAAACTGAAGCTGAGTCCTTCTGCTGTGGCCTTGCTTACAGAGAGTAGGTTCTTGGCTATTTCTGGTACATAGAGTACTTCTTTAAAAGTCAGTGTATGGCTTCCTTCACTGCTTCTAAGGTTTACTTGGATAGTTCCTTCTCCCACTGCATCAAGTGTTCTATTGTCACCCATGAAAACCTTCTTAATTGGAATTTCTTGATATCAGGTAAAAAGTTCTTTTTGGTGCATAAAGTGTTGAGAAGCTCCAGAGTTAATATACCACGTCTGAGAATCCTTGTTTGTGGTCATATTTAGTACAGATATGAATAGTCTATCTTCAGTTGTTGCAGCATTTCCATATTCAGGCTTCTTTTGCTGATAATCTCTCTTTTTGAGTCACCAGTCTGATGTATGTCCTTTCCTTTTGCAGTAGTTGCAAAACAGGTTGCTGTTGCCTTTGTAGGGTCTTGGGTACCTCCTTTGTTGGCTATCATTGCTTATTAAAGCATTTTCTTCTTCCTTCTTGTTGGCACTTGATTTTCTTAATTCTTCATCCAGGAGCCTTCATATACGTAATTTAAGGTCAAATCTTCAGTTCTGGACTCTAGGGGGATACAAGGCCCTGAAACTTGTCTGTCAGGCTATTCAGGATGGTAACTATCACATCCTCATCAGTACTTGGTACACCCACAGATTCCATCTCATCTACCAGCAGGGTAATTCTGTTAATTAGATTTTTCATTTCTTCTCCCGGCAACATCTTTGTAGTAAAGAATTTTTGTCTCAGATACATTTTCTTAGCAGCTGAACATGACTGCTAGGTGTCTTCTAATGCCTTCCAGGCATTCTTTGCAGTTTTTGCTCTTGAGAATTGAATTAGCAATTTGTCTTTGACATTAAGGCAAATGCAGTTAAAGGCACTTTGTTCTTTCTTCTGGTACTTCAAGGCTTCCTCTCCCATGTTTTAGGAGGGCATTCTTCTCCCATGACAATATCCCAAATGCCTCTTTCTTGTAGCAGCATCTTCATCTTCACCTTCCACACTTGGTAGTTAGATCCATCCAACTTTTCAGCAGAGGAAAAAATTCCAGTAATAGCAGTAATAAACATTGCAGAGAGTGACAGCTTGGGGCTCATAACCTGCTGTAGGAGTCTTGGAGATATTGGTAGTGATTGGGAGAACAAGTAGATTATGAGGTTTTCACTTAATGATTTATTGAATGTAAAAGTAGTATTTATACTTTTACCTAATCTTGGCATTACAAACATGTATAATAGGTCAAGGAAGGTACCAAGAACATGTGTGCAAAGTTTGGGGCTGTTTGGACAACTTTGAGAATTTTCATGTTCTGGGAAATATTCTAAGTAAATCCTGACAAGGAATTTGGTCAGTATTCTCTAGGATTTGAGAGCAATGATCTAAGTGACTAAGTTAGGTGAATATTTAGGTGGAATTACAAACTTTTACAACATTTTAAACAAAGATTGCTAACTGCAAAGATGCTGTCAGGAGAAGAAATGAAGGACCTCACTAGCCAATTTCCCCTGCTGGAAGATGAGATGGAATCTGTGGGCATACCAGCAACTGATGAGTATGTGATATTTATCATCATGAATAAGCCAACAGAGAGGCTTCAGGGCCATGTACCAGCCCAGAGTCCAGAACTGAAGATCTGACCTTAAATTATGTATATGGAAGGCTTCTTGATGAAGAATTAAGCAATTCAAGTGCCAATAAGAAGGAAGAAAAAAATGACTCAATAAGCAATGTTTACCAACAACAAAGGTACTCAAGACCCATTTAAGTCAATAGCAACATGCTTCAAACCTACTGCAAAAGAAGCGTACATATTAGACCAGTGCTTCAAAAAGAGAGATAATTGGCAAAAGAAGCCTGAATATGGAAATGCTGCAACAACAGAAGATAGACTACTCATATCTGCACTAAATATGACCACAAGCTAGGATTCTCAGACATGGTACACTGACTCTGGAGCATCTCAACATCTTGCACACAAAAAAGAACTGTTTGCCCAATATCAAGAAATATAATTAAGAAGGATTTCATGCATGACAATAGAGCACCTGATGCAAATGGAGAAGGAACCATCCAAATGAACCTCAGAAGCAGTGAAGGAAGCCTCACTCTACCTTCAAAGATGTACTCTATGCATCAGAAACAGCCAAGAACTTACTCTCTATAAGCAAGGCCACAGCAGAAGTACTCAGCTTCAGTTTTGACAATTCTGGATGCAGGATCACTGATCACAATTGTACTTGGTTTATATTCCATTATATCAGTAAGTCAATATAAGGAACTCAAATGAAGAAGCACCAATGCTTTGGCACAAGAGATTTGGACACATCAATTATGATTATTTGCCTAAAATGATCAAAGATCAACTAATTTCTGGAGTGAAAATTGCTCCCCAGCTAATTTGAGGCACATTGAAGCCTGTATATGTGGGAAACATGCCAGACAGCCATTCACAAGCTACAGGCTAATTAAGACTAAGAAATAATTATATTAAGTTCACTCAGATCTGTGTGGTCCTGTGCAAGATTTAGTTTTAGGCAGAATATAGTATTCAATCACTTTGATTAATGATTATAGTAGATTCATGTGGTTCTACTTCATGGACAGAAGGGGAGAAGTCCCGTCTGAGTTAAGGGAGCTGAAAGCCATGTTGGACAGAGAAACTGGTAAAAAATCAAGAAAATACACACTCACAATGGTGGAAAATGTACCTCAAAACTCTTCATTCACTTCTGCAAAACTCATGGGATAAAGCAAGGGACTCATGTACCATACTCACCACAGCAACAATGGAGTAGTAGAACATGCAAACAGATCAATAATTGATATGGCAAGAACTATTATCCATGATCAAATATTATTGGATGATCTTTGGGGTGGAATCAGTAGCTACAGCTGTATATCTCAAAAAAAGAAGTTATAGAAGGATACTTTGTGATTCTACCCCACTTGAGACATGGCATGCATGCATACCAAGTGAAGAACATCTAAGAATATTTGGGCGCATAGCATATGCCAAGCAACTGCCCAGAAATCAGTCAAAATTCAAGCCAAAAAGTATTAAATGCATATTTTTGGGCAACTGAAATGAGAGTAACACACACAAACCTTACGGTACCAATGCAGAGAAGCTGATCAAGTCAAGGGATTTCTAGTTTGATGAGAACTCAATTTTTTTGCAAAAAATGGCATCAGATGATGACAAAAATCTGATCTCAAGTCCACCAACACCTAGGATCAAATCAGAAAAAAACAATGAGAACTTTTCATTCCAGAGGGCTCTGCAGTTGTCACCTATCCTGCATCAGTGCACAGGAATATTACAGAAGTGGCCATTCCAGTATCACACACCAGTAGATGTTACCTGACCAGAAATAGCCCAAATTACAATTTAATGAGGGTACAAGCTTGGTCTATGCCTATTCAGTCCATATTGATGAGCTCCAGAATGTACAACAGGCCTTAAATAGCCCTCTGACAAAGTTTGGGAGATCTGCAATAACTGAGGAGTATCAGGCCCTGATGGAAACTCAAACTTAGGATTTATTCAAATTACCAATCAACCAAAAATCAACAATCAACTGATAAGCAAAGTCAGGGCTTTCAGATGGCGTCAAACTCTCTTAACTTGGTTGAATTTTGACAAAGTTAAGGCTTTTCTCCTGCTTTACAGTTTTCCATTTGGTACTTCCTTAGTATATCTTAAATATACTTGGATTGGCTTAGGGTGATAGCCTACTTCTGTCTATGCAGATACTTATCCCAAAGTAGTAACTGAGTTCTCCTAGATGAGACATCTTAAACTCCTTAGATAGGCTAGATTTAGTCTGCTCCAATGTTTCAAGGTTATTGGCAGCTACAATAAGCTCATCCACATATGGAGCTAGTAGAGCTGGATTTGCTCTATCTGGCTTAATGTATATAATATAGTCAGCAATACTCCACCAATAACTCAATGATTCCAAATAAGAATATATGTTACAATTTCAGGCACTTGAAGATTATTTGAGTCCATATTTTTGTTTGAGAGTATCCTTTGGCCACAATTCTTCATTTGTATCTCTCAGTTGTACCATTGGCCTAGTACTATATCCCAAAGACCCATCTACATTCAATTAACTTTTAGTTGACTAGTACTTTGACTAAGTACTGGATTTGCTCCATCTGGCTTATAGTATATACTATAGTCAGCATTACTCCTTTTGAAACTCAAAGATTCCAAATAAGAATATAACTTGCAATTCCAGGATCTCAGTGATTGTTTGAGACCATATAGTGACTTTTTAAGCTTGCAGACCAAATGGGGTTTATTTTGGTCAACAAACCCATCAGGCTGGTCCAAATACATGTCCTCATCAAGTTCTCCATTCAAAAATGCAGTTCTTACATCCATTTGATGAATAAAAAACTTATATTTGGCTGCAATAACCAATAATAATCTGATGGAATTAAACTTGGCTACCAGTGCAAAGGTCTCAGTATAGTCAAGTCCTTTTGTTTGAGAGTATCCTTTGGCTACAAGTCTTGTTTTGTATCTTTCAATTGTACCATCAGCCTTGTATTTTGTATTGAAGACCCATATGCATCCAATTGATTTTTGGTTGGTTGGTAATCTGACCAAGTCCCAAGTTTGTGTTTCCATTAGGGCTTGATACTCCTTAGTCATTGCAGATCTCCAAACTTTGTCTGAGGGCTATTTAGGGCCTCTTTTACAATCTGTGGCTTATCAATATGGACTGAATAGGCACAGGCTAGGATTGTTCCCTCATTGATATAGTAATTTGGGCTATTTCTGGGCCAGTTGGATCTCCTGGTTTGTGAGACTGGAATGAACACTTCTGGGATACTTCTATGCACTGATTCAGTCTGAGCCATGGTTGTAGAGTCTTCTGGAGTGGAAAAACTGTTGTTGTATTGTTCTGACTCAATCCTGACTGTTGGTGGACTTGAGTACAAATTTTAACATCATCTGATGTCAATTTTTGCAAAATAGTTGTATATTCTTAGATGTTATGAGCTTTGTGTGAATCCATACCATGCTTCAAATGGAGTAGAATCACAAAGTATTCTGATATAACACTTATTCTAAGATGCACATCTGTGGCAACTGATTTCACCCAAAATCATAAGATAATTTTTCATCATGGATCATAGATTTTGCCATATCAATTATTGATATGTTTGCAGATTCTCCACTCACTTTTTTTGTGGGGAGTAAGGTACAGTAGTCTCTTGCTTTATCCCAAGAATTGTGCAGAAGTGGATGAAGAGTTTGAGGAATACTTTTCATCATTGGCAGAGCATAGTTTCTTAATTTTCTCACTTGTTTCTCTCTTGAGCATGGCTTTACACTATCTGAGCTTAGACACAGCTTCTTTCTTAGTTTCCATTAAGTAAACCCACATGTATCTTTCACAATCATCAAAAAAAGTGAATAAATACTTCATTCCACCTCAGGATAAATTTTGCACAGGTTAATACAGATTTGAGTGCATTAGATCAAGTTTCTTCATAGTTTTGATTCACCCAGAGCTCTTCAACAGTTGTCTGGCTTGTTTCCCATATTTGCAGGCTTTTCAGTGCTCCAAATTAGCTGAAGGAGCAACTTTTACTCCACAAATTAGCTGATCTTTGATCATTTTGTGCAAATAATCATAATTGATGTGTCCAAATCTCCTGTGCCATAGCATTGGTGTCTTCATTTAATTCACCTCTGTTGGCTTCAATATATGATGGAATATTAGTCGGCTTACATAGATTCTGGTCCCAATAACCAAAGTGATATGGGCACCATTTTGATCAATAATCCTGCATCCAGATTCATCAAAGCTTAAACTGAGTCCTACTGCTTTGGCCTTGTGTACAGATAGTAGGTTCTTGGCTATTTCTGCTGCATAGAGTACATCTTTGAAGGCAAGTGTGTGGCTTCCTTTACTGCCTCTGAGGCTTACTTGGATAGTTCCTACTCCCACTGCATCAAGTATTTCATTGTCACCCATAAAAACCTTCTTAGTGGTAATATCTTGATATTAGGTAAAAAGTTCTATTTGGTGTGTAACATGATGAGATGCCCCAGTGTCAATATACCACATCTGAGAATCCTTGCTTGTGGTATTTTCAGTGCAGATATGAATAGTTTATCTTCAGTTGTTGCAGCATTTCCATATTCAGGCTTTTTCTGCTGACTATCTCTCTTTTTGAGGCACCAGTCTGATGTTGGTCCTTTCCTTTGCAGTAGTTGCAAAACTGGTTGCTATTGCCTTTGAATGGTCTTGGGTACCTCCTTTGCTGGCTATTTTTGCTTATTAAATCATTTTCTCTTTCCATCTTGTTGGCACTTGATTTTCTTAATTCTTCATCCAGAAGCCTTCCATATTCTTAATTTAAGGTCAAAACTTCAAATCTGGACTCTAAGACTGATACAAGGCCCTGCAACCTGTCTGTCAGGCTATTCAGGATGGTAACTATGATATCCTCATCAGTAGTTGGTATGCCCACAGATTCCATCTCATCAGTATTTATACTTTTACATGGTCTTGGCATAAAAAACAAATAGTATACATTCAGGAACATCTCAAGACCATGTGTGCCAGGTTCTGGGCTGTTTGGACAACCTTGAGAATTTTCATGTTGAGGGTACCTGATATCTTGGTGATAATCATTGAAGTAAATCCTGGCAAGGAATTTGGTCAGTATTCTCTGAGATTTGTAAGTAATGCTCTAAGTGTCTAAGTTTGGTGAATATTTTGGTGGAATTACAAATTCTACAATAATAGCCCCCATCTGGTTTGAATGCTTAAAGAATCTCCAAGTGGTCTCAAACAATCACACAGAGCCAGGAATAGCAACATGGATATTTACTTGGGATCCCAAGTTCCCAAAGAAGTACTTCTGAGTAAAGTATCTACTATACACCAGATATAGCAAGCTTAGTTTTGTCAGCTAAATATTTGGATGATCTTACTGTAGCCACCAGTAACCAAACAACATTGGAAGAGAATAAATTCAGCCTATAGAAGGAGTGCAAGCTATCCAATCTAGGACATTTTCAGTTACAACTTGGGGATACAATTCCCCAAACATTGAAATACACAGACTATCACCTCAAGCTAGTCCATGAGTATTCATGATATAAGTAAATAGTGACAAAGGGTGTACTGTTAACTGGCAGCTACCCTGATGGAGACTAACCTTAACTTTGTTAAACTCAACCAAATCAAGCAAGCTTGGAGCCATCTGAATGCCCAGACTCTCTTTGCCAATCTATGATCAGCAGTTTCCTGAATAGCATTCCTAAAATATAATCAGATATCTTATATTCAGGAAGAGTGGTTAGCTGGCATAATCAGAACCATGGAATTGATCAAATACCAGCAGTTTAGCATATTTTTGAGTACTTAGATGGAACTGCTGTTATCTGCTTAAGGTACACCTATACAGATTCAAAACTGGATCCAGTCAGATATTCTGATACTGCTTGGGTATAAAATTTAGAAGACAGAAGATCTACCGCAGGATACACCTTTCTATCATATGAAGGAGCAATATCATGGAACTCCAGAGAGCATCAACCAATGTACTTTCCACCATAGAGGCAGAGTATCTGGCAACCTGCAAGGCTACAAAAGAGTCAATGTGGCTGAGAGAGTTCTTTGGAGACTTGATCTAATGTCAAAAACCCCATACTACATTATTTCAAGGATGTATGCAATTAGATAGAAATCCAACTTTTCAAGCTAGAACCAAGCACATATATGTTACACATGATTTAATAGAGGAAGCTACAGAGAGTAGCTTAGTTAACCTAGTTTGCTGTCCCGCAGATGAAATGAATGCAGATATATGGACCAAGCCATTGGCTAGAGACAAATATGACTATCTTAGATGATGTCAAGAATTGTTGATATAAGAATTTAGCTCAGTGAGAGTGTTGTAAACTTTTTCATTACACCCAAATATCCACCTAGCTTAGCCACTTGGATCATAGTCTTTGAGTCTTAGAGAATTCTGACCAGATTCCTTGTTGGGGTCTACTCAGAGTCTTTTCACCAAAGGATCAAGCATCTAGATCATGAAATTTCTCAAAGCCGTCCAAGCAGCCCCAGACTTTGCACCCATGCTCTTGGGATCTTCCCAAACGTATTCAACGTGTTCGTTTTTCGATAACACGCGAGAGTGTAGACACTACTTTCACATTGAATAAATCATCAAGCGAAAACCACATAATCTACTTGCTCCCCCACATCACTTCCAACATCTCCGAAACTCTTACTACAAATACTGGGACCCTGAGAATAAGTGGCGCTGATGCTGCTAGGCCACTTTCCAAGTGCTATTGGAAAATAATTGACACGGGAATTCTCAAAAAACAGGACCACAATCTCCCACCTTAGTGAAGCCCAAGTTGCTTTCGGTTTGTCCTCTGTCTTTTCTCACATCTCCCATAGCTACACCGGTGGTATTGAAATATCCCACCATCTCGTAGCCACCGGACTTTCCGGGTCATTCATTCACCTTGTTTGCGGCGATGTTGAAGCAGGTTTGCATTGGCATGCTGCTATCGTGAGATCCATAACTTCTTAGGACCATGGAAACGAACTTTAAATCCCCACCTGTGCAATCTTCCCACCAAAGGGTGACCTTTGCTGTTCTAATCACAACCGTGGAGTGATTTAGATGCCTAGGCCAACTCATCACAACCATTGGGAATCATCATGGAATCCCACCAATGATGGCCAGCAGCAGTAGGGGCGTAAATGGTGGGCATCCATTTTCGGTAGGAGCATGGGAGCCAAGCCACACGGCTCCACTTCATTGCCCAGCCGAGGCTATGACGGCAGACACCCTCGCGTAGCCTTGGCGAAAGAGGAAACTGCCTAAAGCGAGGAGAAAGTTCGGACTCCGAGCCGGTTCTTGTCATGGTGTTTGATAGAGTCGCCTTGGTTGCCCCGGGAAAAATGATCCGTAGGTGCCTCTGGCTTGAAAGGTCGTCGACTCCTGGGGCCCACATGTTCCCAAGTATGTAGAAACATTTAGCACTCCACGGTCGTTCTTTCCGGGCTCTTCGTGCTTCCGTATTACGCCCAAGGCGCTCGAGTTTATCGGGCAGTGGCCTTCGTGGGGATATCTCTGTTGATGCCATGGGTGCAACGGGAATCCGGGGACTTGATAGGTCCACCAAGAAGTAAGGAGCAGATGGTGATCCCTGACGGTTGAGAATGGAGCGTAGATGAGGTATGTACACCAAGACAAAAGCAAAACGAACCACTAGGCGGTAACAAAGAAATGGAGGTTATCGCCAGGGATTTTTGGCTGGGTGTGGAGTTTCCAATAGGCCTCGGAGATGAAGGGTAGGGTGGGTGTGAGTTCCATCGCCTACCACTAGGTCTAACAAGCCAGGACGATTTCCTGGGTCACGAATGATTGCCGACCACTTCTGGGTCTTGTTTTTGGGGCCGCCTTTGCTACACTGTCACGCCATCCATCCACGCCTCCACCCTTAGGCGAGGGACAATTCCGGGTCGTTCGATCTTTCAGATGGCCATTCCCCAAGAATTTTCGGGTTTTCGGTAGCCCCTTTACCTCAGTAGGCGGGAGACACAGTAAGCTTCGGCATTAGTCTCTTGGAAGTATGAGGTAAGGTGGGAAGAGTGGTCACCAAAGACCTCCCAGACTCCCTCTGCGCAACCCACCCGACTACACTGCGAAATGTCGAGGACAGTTAGGGTGCATCATTGGAAACTCCCCGTCAACTACGTCCTCCTGAGGTGTGATGGATGTTGTCCGGGATTCCTTCACCGCAACAATGTCACTGGTTGATGACCTGGCTCGTGGCCCGGTTTCTTCGATAGAATGAGATGTGGGCTTCTCAGGGAAACTGTGCTTCCTTTCTTCCAGGCGAGTATGTATGGGTAACTGGTGGCCGGAAACTCAGCGGTGACACAGCATATTCCGAAGTCACCTAGAGGTGGTCCAGCTGTGGGCTTGAAAGGTTCATGGTTCTGGTAGGGTGGGGTGGGGTGAGCAGGGTTCGAGTGGAGTGTTTAGGACGACTTTGGAGATCCTCTTGATGCTGACGGTGAAGCTACGATCGGATGATCTACCTATCTCCCATGAAAGCAACTGCCACCATGCCACACAGATTTGGAGATCAAGATATTGGGGATGGCCTGTGGTGATTGGTGAGACCGACACATTCACGGGGACCAGCTGGTGATTCCCGTGTACCGATGGAAACAGCCACGTAGCGGTTGTTACACCCCATGGCCATCACCCATCAACCAATTCCCAATTTCCACTCACCAGAAACGCACTACGTTACACCGCATGGCCGATTTCATGGCCAAGGTCTCCTTGGAATCTATGGCGAGCACCACTATTTGGTTCGGCCGAGTAGAGTTTCAAATCTGTCATTGAGAGACGAAGCGACTGATGGTACTAACGGGTACTGATGTGGATACCCTCCTAGCCACAGTTCCATCGTGAAGGTCGCCGAGAGGATCTATTCGATGGTCCCCTTGATATGCCAAGTCTTCCAGGCACACTATCATATCCGGTGGGGGAAGAATCTTGGGACTGGGCACGGCTCGATGGGCTTGCGAGAGAATCGGATTTAGTCCCCATCCAGGAAATGTAAAAAACTTCAACCTTCGACAGCGGGATCCCATACGGCAGGGGGTACGAATGGGAATGGGAATGGGAATGGGTCACTCTTTCCGAGCCAATGATGAGCTAAGATGATGGAAGTTCCCGGGGGATTGCACAGGAGGCTCGAGGACAGCTAGGTCCATGTGACAACCGATGAACGTGGACGAGAAATCACCGGATCTGGCGCTTGGAACTGGTGCTCTTCAAATCATCTTGAGCGGATGCTATATGGCGAAGGCAAGTGTATGGTGACCGATTGTGAGCATCTCATTGGGTTGAGCAGGTGGCCCGACCATCTTCCTATTGGAACTGGGCGGGCGGTGGGAACGAATCACCGCGTCAAAGCGGACTTTGCAACAACTGGCAAGCTGGTTCGAGTGCTCCTGCAACGTGATGAGCCTAGCGTGCTGCCGCGAAGGCAAACATACCTGCACTGGGGGGGGTGCCTCGGACCTTCAACCCTACACGATGCCCCCAGCTTTGCACCACATACGCATACGTGGTGACCAGGGACTTTGTTTCACCCGCCAAGTCACCAACCGCCCAGGATTAAAGAATACCTCATCACTCAGACCCCCCGCCCTTCGCCAAATCAAGCCCCGCTACACAATGTTAACCTTATCTATGTGTGATCATTTGCTTGGCCAAATGGGGGAGTGGGGCGATTGGGTAGAAAATCGATCCTTAAGGGAAAGGGGGGGACCCCTTGGGCTGGGTAGTCAAGGTGAACGGGTGGCACTTCCCAATTGTCACCAAGCCATTTGGTATCAAGGGTCCGGGGGCAGCGACTCTTTCTGGAAGCATCGTGCTGGAGTAGGTAGCACATGAACAGCAAGACACGAATGAGATGAATTTCAAACTGGCCACGTACCTGTGGGAATCGGCTGTAGATCGGGACGGTGGTAGGGAAAGGAAGATTCAGCTGCCCCCCCCTTCCACCATGTGTCTTGGAAATCGAGAACTTCGCGAAGTATATGGAAATTTGAATTAACAATGACGATTCCCAAAGATGAAGATCCACCGCCCCCATGGGGGAGATAGGTGGCCTCTATGGGCTGGTCCAGTGAGCCCTTGATGATTTTCCTAAGGTTTATCTGTTAGGCGATGATTGGCGGAGGGACCCGTTGGTGATAGGTCACCGATCTCTGGACAATCATATTAAATGGTTAAACGAGAAAAACTTCGGGTTTCAGAACAATCAGTGGAGTAACGTCAGCTGACTGGACAGTAGGATATTGCGGTTTATTGTAACGTAACCTGAGGAGCATCGATTCCTTAGTGGCGTGACCATTGGCAAGCATCTCAAGATCCAATCCTTTCTGTTACACCCCCCAGTAGTGAGGTCATCCTCATAACGATGGGGTATGTGGGCTATGAGTCAAGAGAGAGTGGGCTCATTCGTCGATCTTGATGCCCGTGATATTCACATTCCCGGCACTCTTGTGTCTCATGATGGTGGAATAAGCACCGGGGATTCTGACACGATTTGGTTGCAGTGGGTAAGCCACTTTAGATGGTTCACAGCCAGTCATATCGGTGGATCCGAGATCCAGCCTAGTACACGTCAAGTAAGGCAACTATTGAGGCGGACGGGTTGGATCTTCAGACACCTGTGTATCTTGGCCGTTGCGTCCTAACAGATCGGTGGGGATTGGATTTCTAATGTGCCGATCCGGTCGAGCGAATGTAGGTAAACTTGGGATTTATTAACGAGGGTCGCGCCTCGAAGTGATTTTGTTTTGTTACGACTTATTTACATTCTGAAGTGGGTGTGCAGGCTCAGGCAGTTCAACTGGCTATTTACAACAAATCTACAATTACATAGCAATCCATTTCGGGCCAGCGGGATTTCGAAAGGTTTCATTGGGAGCACTGCTCAAGCATAAAGCGAAGTAGAATGTAACGATATCTCAGTACCATGGCTTGGTGGTATTGGCGCTTCGCGTTCACCTGCTTCTGATGGTCCAACATCGGCATCGAGGGAGAAGGAACGGCAGTTTCGTGGTGATTCACCGAAGTGATCAGAGGAAGTTTGGAGACTTCAAACATATGTGGCGATTTGAGTGGTAGTAGCCGTGAGGAGGAATTTTCGGTGGCGAGAAAGTAAGGAGCGACGTTGGTATTTATACTGAAGCCGGGTTGTCCCATGCATGCTCAAAACTGGACGAGACCGTTTTACACGTTGGGTCCGTAAAATGACATAAATTGACTTCATCGAGCTCATCATGACGTATGTATCGCCCTGAATGTCCACTCTAGCCTAATCTAGAAGCAATACTAACGAGATCTGGAGATTTGTCACACTTGGCATTAGCATCTTGAGAATTGGCCAACCCATATCCCACAAAACCATCTAAATTAATCTAGGCGCTCATGGGATGCTGATGGTAAGTGAGCTAGAGCAGACTGCATTGGCCACACAGCGAGTTGAAGCATTGTTCCATGGGTGTCTCAGGATTCATGAGGAATCATTGACCCTATGATGGGCCATCCACCATACGCGCAACAGCGATGATTTCCCTTGAGCATTTATGGACAAACGGGAACAAGCTATTGATGGATTTTCATGGGTTTTATTGATATTTACAATGGATTGTGAATTCTGGTTTCTAGCGCTTTCCAAGCATCAACGCCAGCATGAAGATCTGTTGGGTTACACGGAAGGTTGATACAGATACATATACAAATACATGGTTTGGTCTGGATCCATACCAGAGGATCAGCTTTAGTTGCTACGTTGTTGATCGACCATCGACTGTAACAGGATGTATCGATAGCGAACCGAAAGGGCTTGGTGGTAGCGCATCCTGAGTACACTACTGCTACTTAGTCGAGCCTGGGTAGGCTTGGTGTCGTAGTTCATCGTGGTTTGTGCAGGGTTTGAGCGAATCATTTCGGGCATGGTCGTGGATCGAATGAGGGAGGCTCACTGAGATGTTGCCATCATTTATATGTGAGTTCGGCCATGGATCCCACAATATTGGCTATGCTGGGACCTCTTTGTCAGACCCATGGATTCTCGATGATATCATTTTCTAGAGAATCGGCTTCAGCATTACATCAAGATGCGCCAATGCCGCTGAATCCGCTAGCCTTCTTAGGGGTTGCATTGGGCAGCTAATAGAGCGCAATGAACAATCCACTCTAGCCGTCAATGAGAGGAAGCAAGCGAATACAGTAGTTTGGTTGAACAGGATGTTCCAACAGGCGTAATCCAAAGCGGGAGACTCGATGCGATTGGCGACTGGCGAGCGAATAGGGAGCTGATCAGAATCGCAGGAATCATCCATCCGAACGGGGAGTGGGGTTGGTAACCTACGACATCCGCCGGCCATCAAGGGCATCTGGTGATGCTGGATTTCGTAACTCTAAAGTCGAATAGACTTTTATGTTTCTCTGGGCGAACAATATTCTGAGGGCGGGAATTGGTTTGATCGCCATGTTGAGGCCCTGTCGTGCGTCCACTCACAGATTGCTCACTTGCGACCACCCCGCTAGCACAGACTCCTGGGTTCTATGAAGCAGAAAATGGGTGGTGTATCATACAGGGTTGCGCGCTTTATTGTAACATGAGCAGAAGGTTGGGTTTGGTCAGTGTAGCACAGGTTGATGCCATGCGGGGCTGTGTGGATAGAGTGACGGAGGAGAGCAGCATCCTCGAAACCCTAGCTGTGATCCAAAAGAAGTTTCGAACGGACATGTGACCATGAACATCGGTGGATCATCCTTCTTGGTTCTGTACTCTAGGCACTTCTAGCCTTTTCAACCCGGTGAAGGCCGAGCTAAAGGAGCCAAACTGCTGGACAGGGGGTATGTTGCTCCAGCCGTACTTCCAGATGATCCAATAGACCTCGGGCAAACTGGTCGTAAACCCCCACACCAGGCTCAGCCAGAATGACACGGAGATACTGAGAAACGTGTGGATGGCCATGAGTGGGAAGTTGTAGAATGGTGGATCAGAGATTTGCAGGATACGGTTCACCACCCCAGGGCCCCAGCAGATGAAGAACGTACCCACATACAGTACGTAACGGCCAACCATTTTTTCATAGGGATGATGGAACCCCCGGTCACAATAGGAAACCGAGCTTCTTATCTTGAGGAGATGCACCGCAATAACGCTCAGCAACAACAGACACATGGTAAAGGCGAAGAGCAGCCAGCCGTAAAATGCACCCATCCGCAGTCCCATGAATTGAGGCCTAATCCAACACCTGTGTACTGGTTAGCCTCGTGCTAATGAGCAGAAGGGGAAGGGGTTGGACTTGCTTACCATGGCCCAACGTTTCCAATGGAGTCCAATTGAGCGACCAGCGTGATCAGTAATATGGTTGGGATGCCAAAGGAGAACCATGCGAACTTGAAGGCTATGTTGTGGCGAATTCTCAGTAACTTCTTTGATGGAAGTAGGATTAGATAACTACGGATCGATGGATTAGACGCCTCCCGATTATCAGAGATCGAATCAAACCACTTACACATTAAAACATATACATACCCCCCATAGCCAGCTCGAAACATTGAAGTAAGTGATATGCAGGCCTTGCAAAAGGCAGATTGATTTCTTCTCCCTCCAGTTCAACAGGGAGTATACCAGTCCGCCGGCGTTTAGAAAGACATTGTTAATTGACAGAAGCAGTAGGGAGATGTGGTGAGTCTTGATGGACTCGGAGGCATTGATGAGAAAGCGGCGGTATATAAGATGGTAATTCGCAATGACAAATGTACATCCAACTAACGACAAGGCGTTGGCTATGTTACTCAGATAGCCTATAACTACGCCTTCGTTCCACGTCATATTTCAACGGATGTTCCTCCTCGGGTATTCACGCGAGACAGAAAGTAGGGGAGCCAGGGATGCCTCCAACGAGTGTACCTACTGGAGCGATGGCAAAGATCAAATAAAAGGGAGGCATCAGCGCGCAAGAGCGGTATATGTACCCATCAGCCTGAACTACTACCAAGTCATGGCTTTCTTGTGCAGCATGAAATTGCTTAATTTAACTTTTTTGGGGAGGAACAGAGTACGCGACGTTCCATCAGATAATCATCCAGATTCAACGTCAACTCTACACCTCGAGTTACACGAATTAAGTTCAAAGCTGGTTGAGTGTCAGTTAATCCTGGCTATTCATCATCCAGACCTACGCATGGACTATATTCAATTAGCGACATGTGCATGATGGCTTTATTCAGTCAACACCCTCTTGAGCCAATTTTCCAATTGTGCCACATAGACCTGCCAAGCACACATGAGCGGCAGTATGGGGTAGATGCTGCAGTTGGAATTGCCACAAGTTCCCCACCCTCTCTTGCTAAACAATAAATCTTGTTGGAGCTACAGTTTGGCGATGGCTTCCATGTTTGTCACTAGAAAATGCGTGTAACCCCACGGCCATCCAATGCTCATAATATTTCTAGAGAACGAAGGCACGCCCTCCTCCGGTATCGAGCGGTGCCTCAGACTGGCCGTATATGCTATCATAAGGAGGGTTCCATCTGAATCGCAATGGAGTATGGTCTAGGGTGAGGGAGCAAAAGGGATGGCTGGTATGGTAGAAGCACGACTTCCTGGCCTTGGACTTTTATGGACGTTCGGAAATGCCGTATGACTATGCACGATTCTTTTTATTACAAGAGAGCGTCATGGCCTAGAGTTGGTGACAATACAGCTACAGTAGAGTCTAGATTTTTTTCATCCGAAACATTACACAGGTGATTATTGCTATGTATGCGGAGTGGCATGCCCTTTGGAACCCACCGACATTGCAATGCTGTCGTCTGTATGGACTTACGTATAGGGAAAGCCCAATGAAAGTCGTGAGGTGGTGCACTTCTCTAGTTTCTTGGTTGCGTGGGTACAATGTACTAGGATGACATCGATCGACAAGATGTGGGAATAGCAGACCAACGATTGCTTCCTTACCATGCTCCAGAGACCCACGATAATCGTTGGCAAATCAAGTGGCCACCTGCCGTTACGATGGTTTTAATATAATTTCAATATATGATAATGTTACCACTTTCCTTAATATGTGATCCGTCCCCTCTCCGCCAATCTCCTCTTCCAAGGTCGATCTGAAGCCGGCCCGATTGGTTCATACATATCCATGGTCACTCCCATATTGGGTCATGGTGTAATCACCGTCCCACCAGGTCTCATTCATTAATTGCGCTATCACATCAGCTCTTTACCATGTTTAGAGGGGTCTTCGAAAATGGAAACCAACTATACACTCTGCGTTCTCTGCATGGGTAAACGAGAACGATGTACCCAGAATTTCATTCTCATCAGAAGGCGGTAGCGATTGTAGATTATTGAAGACCTTCAGAAATACAGCTGCTTTCCTGGCCCATTCCCTACGGCTAGGTGGCTGGAATTCTCCCGTATAGATAGCCTGAGTGCTTACACACACATAATGACATACCTGGGGATTTCTGCTCACTATTACTTTTCGGCTCGGCATAGCACCCGTCCATAGCAACTACTCTATTTTTAGCTCGGTTGCTCATTGGATGGCCTGTAGAATTACAACCATGCTGACATAATGGCATTGATGTAAGGTGGCGGTATTCCAATAGCCAAGCCATCATCGAGTCACCCGCCTCTAACATCATGGTGAAGAGAGTATCATCATAGTGTTGGGTATTTCTTTAGGAGATTACACTATCGGCGGAGTGAATATGGGAATCTCTAAATATTCATTATGTCATGTAGCAGTCGCTGATGTGAGCACCAAACCTTGGAGTTTGGCGTTACTTCTTCTCATATAAATAAAACAGCTCGATTCCGTCTAACAAACATATTCAACAATCTCAGAAAAATCATCATGAAGGTGCAGTTCACTACCCTGTTGGCTCTTTTGGCCTACTATTCCCAGCAAGCCGTTTCCCAGGATGTCACTTACACTAGCGTGGTTACCTTACCAGATGAGCCAACTGAATCTAGCCAGCCTGCGGATGCAACCTATACAAGCGTTATCACCATGCCAGATGATCCTACTACCACTGATGAGCCAACTGATACTGTGGACAGTACGGTATATGTAACTGTAACCGCCACCGAAACCAGCTCTGCAACTCCTCCCACTGACACTATCATATCTACTGAGACGGTATCCACTGTCAGCTCTGACACTGCTACATCCACTGAGACTGCCACCGCCACCGAATCTGTTACCGCCACTGAAACCGCATCCCCCAGCGACCCTTCCGCTACTCCAATTGTACCTCCTCCCGAAACGCCCTCCCCTACTGACAATAACTCCTCTGCTGATTCCACTGTAATTTTAACTTCTACTAGCTCCGCTCCCACCGATTCCACCGATCCCTCCGCGACCCAGACCCCCACCGCCGACCCTTCAGTCCCAGTTGTTGATCCCTCACCCACAGATCCATCAGCAACTGAGACGGTGCCACCTGAGTCCACTGCTGCTGACTCCACTGTATATGTGTCGGTAACCTCGACAGATCCAAGTGCAACAAACCCCCCTGCCGACTCGGATATTTTGACCATCACCGAAACCGTGATCCAATCTGATTCAACCGCGACTGCCACTACAGAGCCTACCGGAGAGCCTACAGAATCAGCCACCCCTACCAGTACTGGTGCCGCCACCGAGACTGCCGTTGTCCCTACTGCTTCAGTTACTGGAAGCGAGACCGTGGAACCCACTGATTCCGAGACCCTTACCGTCACAGAAACGGTGACCTCCACCGAAACCTCGTCCACTGTCGAGGCGTCCACCACCGTCGAAACCAGCACCGATGTGTCCACCACTACTGCCAAAGTAACTTCCACCTCCGTAACCAAAGACACTGTTTCCGCCACCAAGACCACCACCGCCAGTGGATCCACCTCGAAACCCGACCACACCAGCCAATCCCAAACACACTCCTCCAAACTCACCACGAAGAGCAAGGATACCTCCACTGCCCCCGCCTCTACCCCTACTAACTCCGGCAAATGCCAGGAAGGATCCTACAAGTGTATCGGCAAGAATCAACAGAAGTTCCAGTGGTGTGTCCACGGCAAGTGGACTGAAGCATCCTGTGGGGATGGAACCATTTGCAAGGCCCACGGCGATAGCATCATCTGCGACTGGCCGGATAAGGAGTAATAACCACCCTAACCAAGCAGGCCCACCCCCCCCCCACTTTCAATAACGCTTCAATCTTACATTGAAATCCCCGAGGATTCTCCAAGTGCCAGGAGTTTCAGGGGGGGATGGACGACCATTTTTTCGGCCAACGATGAATTTTGTTCTTTGAAATTGAGATATGATGGAAAATAAATTGGAACCCCCCTTCCACAAATCAGAACTGTGAACCCTTTCTAATGCTTATCCACCGCAACGATCGTCTGGACGAAACTTCCGCCGAGGAGTATCCTGCGACAGCTGCTATACGATCGCTTGGTAATCGGGTGGAATCTCCCCATCAATCGGAAACTTCACATAGATCATTCCATATGCAAGGTTCCACACCCCAGGGGAACTGGTGATTAGGCAGAAGCGAATTGTCCCCGCTGTTTAGTCGACCAGGACTCGTATTGCAGGATGGGCTGTCGCATATGCTTTGGTGTGCTAAGCAGTACAGGGATTCTCGCAGTCCGTAGCGAATCGAATCGAGCGGTTTCGCATGGCGCAACAGCATGATATCAGTTATTTGTGCAAGATGATGCCAACTGGCTCGTACTCATGTGCGTTCCAAAGTGGTCACAATTAGCTTGGGGTCAGAGTCGGGGATGGGATAGGGTTAGAGTTGGGGTTAGCTGAGTGGCAAAGGGGGAGAGGGTGGGATGGGAAAAGGATTGATCTCTTTTCTGGAGCAATACTGCACGTCGACGGAGCAAATGGGGGACTACGAAATGGATTCCCGGAGATCCCCACTACATTACTTGGGGATCATCCAGGGTACCTCATGTGACAAATCTACGCATCTTTAACTGTGCATAACACCATGTCGAGCATACCTGGCCATTTTGCTGTCTTGTCGTGAACGATGCTACAGCACATTGATGGCCCTCGGCTCCCATATAGGTGCACCCGTTTCACCTCATCTGCACACATCAGACTTGCGGATATGTCACCTCATTGCAGCGGGTAGGACCCCCTTGCATCATCGCCAGACACTAATGGAGTCCATTCAAGAATCTCGAAGAGTGATTCAGCACATTTTCAACCCTTCGTCCTCGGAGAAATCGCGGTTTATGGAAGAATCATCCGGGGTAAAATCGACCGGCCACAGGATCATGGAAGGATCGCATGCTGGATGATCATGATCCAGTCTTCACAGCTCACCAAAACACGAACAGATTACCACATCAATCAACCATCTTACGTTTTAGCAACTTGACAAATACGGAAAGCATTGACCCAAAGCCCACCACGATGTTTCGTGAGTTACCATTCCTAATCAGCAAGTCCCATAGAACGGTCGGAAAAATTGGGCGGGTCACCAAGAGTCCAGATCCGCATACGCTAGAACAACAGCTAAGAATTCGAATAATGGGCGGATCATCACTCAGACCGAATCCTAGTGTTTGGAATGACACGTACTGAGCGCCTATTACCACAGTTGAAGTGATGGGCTCTGGTTACCCTGCCACTCCACAAGTGACTGACCGTGCTCACACAACCTGCAGCCAACTCAGCCATATCCCCAATCAAGTCGCGGTTCTTTTCAGCTTTACGTCAAGATCATCCCAAGCTTGGAAACGGCATCTCCTCAGCTCGCAACCCTTTGGAGCCCAAAAGAACCTAATGGAACGAGGGCCGGAATTTGAATCGTTTCCAATGATTCCCTTCCTGTGGAATTTGAACATGTGAGCGAGATCATCGTCAGCCCACTCGATGCGCCAGCTTGGACGAGCTATTCTTCTTGCCTTTATTAAGAAAAAACCGTCAAATCTTAGAAACCGCATGATACTCAGATGTGGTAAGCCTAACCTTATCCGGACGACGAGCAGTGGTCTAGGCAGTTTGCAAACTGGTCTCCCTCCTAACTAGGCTAGATTCACCTCGCTATGATGTCATGTCTCTGATGCGGAAGCGCATGTTATTAATACATATCCAGCATCCTAAAAATCGGCCCATCCTAAGGAATGGCAGTGGGTTTGATTAAATGTGGCAGGACAAGTCTCATGCTGATTGAATGAAATCCATTGGGTTGACTCGTCTAGATCAATATGGCAATCCCATTGAACCTTAAGATGTTTTGAAGCCTCTGGAAAGTTGGGTAGTTGAGGGGATTTGGGAAATTGGTATAGCCCTGACCAAATCGATTGAGTGGGATCCGATTTGGGTTTCAGGATGGGCCAACACAAAATTCCGTTACACCAATCGGGTCTGAATGCACTTAGGAATTTCTTTTATGATGTCATCTGCGACCCAGATTTCTCAGTAATCGAAGGATTCCATGGAGACTTGTGGGCATATATAAGCAGGGCGCTTGGCCAACTGGTGGACAACCTACACAATAGACACTCGTGGCACAAACACAAGCGTTACCATCCTTGCCATCTTTGCCTTACACTACCTTACCATATCTCGACAGTATTCAAACAACTGGCAGTCATGTCGCAATCAACCCGCCCTGTTGAGAGCCTCCCCAACAACTCGTCCTCCAATGATGAATGCGTCCTCTACCACCAAGAACTAGCCCTACGCTACCGCTACATCGTTCTGCACCTTATGCTCAAGCAGGCCCAGGAATGCTAGACCCATCATCTGTACATACCATCCACTCCGGCAACCAAATATACACTAATGCTGCTAGCGCTTTTACTACTTGCCAAAACTAATCTCTGGACATATCGATACGAAATAATTGTAAATAAATGATTCATCCTCGCACCAATCCACACCGTTCCTTTCGCTTCCCAATCATCCCCACGAGATCATGTGTGATAATCGATCCCTTCGCCGCGGTAGTAGTCGCTCTTGGCCGCGAGGTTGGGGGCAAATTGCTGGGAAGTGAGATTCGGGTCTCGCCTTTGTCAACTCAAAAATGGGGATTACTTCTGATCGATTTTGTATATAGTAACTGTGTCTCGACATCGGAGATTTCATCCGCATCCAGCTCGATCGATCGAGCGATTTGTCTAGACTTGAAGCTTCCTGACGTAGGTATGAATTCATCGATCCAGTTAGCAGTATTTGGGGGGGGGGGGTGATGGGACTTCACAGCCTGGCTGTAATGAGTCGAACAGATATGGGTAAGCGAGCGGCTATGCCAGCCTATCGATCACCGCTACACCAATCCCACTTAGCCCCCAGAAATTGCCCTCATATCAAAAACGATATTAGGCAGTATTCAATGTACCACCAGAGCCAAACCAACCACTGCTAATGCTTCCAGCGTCAAACACAATGACATAGGTTTGATGGGACCCAAGGGCTGCAAGACACCTTGGTGGAAGGGCGAGAGAGAAACGCAAGCCTTCCAAAGCCTCCAATTAGGCCTCGTTTCTCATTGAGTAGGCTTAAACACGGGATCACTCAGGGGCACCGTTGGTCCTCGCGGGTCAACCTCAGGAATTAATCCGGCCAATGACGGGCCAGCGCTGATTTGCATGATTTTAGATGATGTTTGAGATCGTACCAGCATTCGTCCGAGAAACTGGCTCATTTTCAGGTGATTGGCTGATGTGGTGAGGCTCATTTGTTATCTGGAGATTGATCAGAACTTAGCAGCGTTTCAGAACTACATGGATGCATTGTATAAAGAGTCCATTGCGTATAGGTACACATATGCGTTTATATATACATATATATATATTAATATCTGCAAACGAGGGATGCATTTGCCGTGGTAAATGTAGAATTACGTTCATGTTACATGCAAAAACGTCGCTCCTCGGTGTAAACTTCAACAAGAAGGAACGGAGGTTACACGCTAGGGAGAGTGATTCGTATTCCCAGGAAATGATTGAATTTTTTGCCTTCGCCACTGGATCCCAGAGGCTGGTGGTGGCAGGGAATCAACAAAATATGACTATGGCAGAGGGGCTGGCATAGAAAATTCGTATGTGGGAGTTGTGTTGGGTCTGGATTGATTCTTATGGCCTGTGGAGACTATTTCATCTGCTCAAAAAGAAATGTATATATATATATATATATATATATACCAAGGGTTTCACAAGGTGACTTGATTAGACGTCTCAGTGGCTTCTTTGATTAGCGTTGGCTCTAGACCAAGTACCTCTCGCCAAGGCTTCAGCGTTTGTTGGTCGATCAACGGATTTTGGAGCAGCTGGCAGCTTTGCGATATAGCGACCCCGGCTAGGACCTTGGATGAATAGAGTAAGCAGAGCGGCGTACGTATGAAGTCGCTCGCAATCCTAGTAGCCAAGAGCGTATGCTTTTGTGAAGCGCCGCATCGTTTCAAGGCCTCAAAGAGATATTTGTAGGGTAAATCTAGGTGTAAATCAAAACATAGGGTTTCTAAAAGGATTTCTTCGTGATAATAAATTGTCTCCTGCCAACGTATTACATCTTGGTCTAAACTATCGTTTTTCGGATGTTCCCTTGTTTTGAGTGATACCATGGTACATTCCTGAAATAATCGACAAGTTTGTTTCGCTATCTCCTCCGGACAGTGTTCTCTGAAATCCTCTTCTGCTTTGATTGCTACATACAAGCAGGCTCCAGCCAGATCATAGTGATGATACGTCCGGAAGCTTTGTCGCGTGTAGAACCGATGAAAATATAACCCAGCTATGTATGTTGTGGTGGGAAATAGTTGCAGCGATTGCCCGATTTTGACAATGAAGTCTATTCCTTTTTGTCTCAACCGCTGCTCTTTCTCCCAGCTTAATCCATCACATATGGTAGGGGAGTGCGCCAGGTCTTCTTGGGTAAATAGCCAGTCGTTGAGCTCCATATTGTACGATTAAAATGAACGAGTCTAAATAGGGGAACCACAAGTACTCAAAAAACTCTATATTGTTCTCGTGTGGAGTAATGAAGGCACTCAACAAGGGTTTTGGCAAGAGGGGCTTTTTTACCTCTTCTTTGACTGGTTTTGTTGGAGACTAGAAACAACCACAGTAAACGAAAACGGAGTCTCCAAAAATATGATACAGCAAACCTACACCAGCCCTATGGAAGTGAAGTTGTCCGCTGGCTTGCTTTAAAATGGAAATATACGAAGCGTGAGTGTCTATTCACTACTACTTGTTCTCCGTAGAAACTGGGCAGAGAAATGACAAGATGCTGTACAAGGGGATGCCGCTGGGTTAATTGACCACAAAAATACAACGAGGGAAAAACTGCAATTGCTAAGGAGTTATGCAATCGAGGTTTGAAAGGATTATTCCCAAGGTCAGATTCTCCTCAAGCAGTTCGGGGAGGTCAGTTGTGCCAGGGAAAAGAAAAGGCTCATCCAATTCTTGATCAGATATCGATCAAATGCTGTCAGAGGCCTAGGAATTGCATGCAAAAGGCCTGTAGTGGGTTTCCCTTCTCAAGTAATCGGCAGGTGATGAGCTGAAGGAGTATCCTTTTTCTTGGAAAGAGTTGATACGGCTGACAATATCCTTTCCCAAATAGGCCTCTTCAATCAGGTTTGATCCAGGAGAGTGAAGAAAACCTAAGGACAGGTTGATTTCATGATTGTCCGAGTAATTAATACGATGATATCTCCCCCAAATCACTTGTAACCTAGGGACATAAAAGCGATGATTGCCCAAACAGGTTATTGGATGCAGAGGCCGGGATGTCTCACAAATATGAGTCTCGCAAAGCGCGCTTTTTTCCACATCGCTCTGAACAGGAGCCAGCCAATCATGTCGTACACTGGGGGGAGCGGATAATCGACACTGGGCGATGGCATTATAGAATGCAAGTGCATTTGGACCGGATTGTTCAGGCCGTGGAGGAGCGTATCAAACATCATGGATAATCTGAATTATCCGAGATCAATGCTACTCACACCACGAATCCAGATGCTGCATTGATGTCCAGACAAGAGTGACGGGAAGTGCTCTCCGTACCACCGATATTGGGTTGCAGTAAATCAGATGACCCGGGCTGATGAAGGCCGCGTCAATCTATGTGCATAGGTCAACATCTGCCAAACCAGTCGTGGATTCGCCGAGTAAGTAGTATTAGTGTTAGTACTTGCATGCTCTAAAACGGTCTGCCTAAGGCTCAACAAGCTGAACGAAACAAATGTTATAACAGGAGATCATGACGCGTAGGGTCTATGTGCGAGATTGATGCAATCGAAATTGCCGCCATGCTAAGGGCGATTTGAACCCAGGGGTGCATGGGACATCAGGTTTTTCCGATGTTTCCAGACTGCGTTGCAGACCGCCAAGCTGCCGGCCTGAAGATGGCTCCAGCCATAAACCCGGAACAGGAAGGGAAAGTCATGCATAGAGTGTTCTACGGGGCCACCGGCTCTGGCTCGATGCTCTGAGCATTGTGAACGCCAGCGATGTGTGTCTTACACTCAATGCGACCTCGAGCGATTTCCAGCAAGGTAGGGGAAGGAGCGAGGAGAATATATCTCCCCGACAGCTAGGAAAGCCGCAGATATATCAAAGCACGTTACTACCGGCTCTTTAAACATCCTCGGTGTCTGGTTGCATTTAATCTATTCCATCAGGGTTTGCTTGAAGCAGCGGGGTGTTCTGGGCTGGAGAGCGTTAGGAGCCGTTACAGAAGCTTCAGTTATCGTGTGTTTCTTGCATGTGGGCCGCTATGCAAGGCCGATGTCGATATCAGCAAAAACAAACCTTGCTCATGCTGCCATTCGTTGCATTTGTCCCAAGTCCATCCTCTGGGTGATTATCCTGGGGCTCATCTGATCCTTCGAACGCTGTGTATCGGTGGATGTCCAATATCACATACATCCACCAGTCTCTGCATCATCAGGGGTTTGTGAAACATGCTCCTCATGGTTCTGCAGGTAGATGAATCTAATTTCGTATACATAGATCGTAGTATCGTTCCCCTGGATGCCCTCAGCAAGCAACCAGTCTCAAACTCGTAGGCCCTTCACTCATCAGGAAGCCCGCCGATACGTCGGAGATCTTCGGCCGTTCTATAGGAACGCAAACGCAGGTCCCACCTGCCAGTTGCTATTTGCCGATCTTTCCGCCGGGCTAAAAGTGCACAAGATGCTATGGTACGATCTACTCCTAATCTAGTGCAACTAGCGCAATGGTGCATTGCTTAGCGAATTAGGAAGACTAGCTCCTCGCACACCAGCAATTAATGACCACTTCATGGCACTAAGGATGGAGAGGCTTCTTTATTATGTCTGGGATGTGTGCACTATATTGGAGCAGTAGATGAAGTGTCTATGCTTGTATATCTACTTCCTCACCACCAACAAAGACTCGCATGACGTTCAACTCATCATCCAAAAATAGGAAGTCCGCATCTACACCTACCTCTAAGCTACCTTTTGCAGCGGTAATATTCAAAACCTGCGCGGGGTGCAAAGTGGCAGCCTCGATAGCTTCGACAATGGAGCATCCAGTGAACTGGCGGTAGTTCTTGACACACTTGTCGATGGTCATGACGGAGCCGGCTAGCGTTTCGGTCCCCGCCACAAACACCCGCTCTTCAGTTTTGTCGACTAAAATGTGGTTGGTTCCGTGGGTATATTGACCGGGCGGTAATCCAGTTACGCTGGCGCAGTCCGAAACCAGCACCGCTCCCTTAGGATGAGAGTAGTGAGCGAGCTTAACCGCACTTGGATGGCAATGAACACCATCACATATAATCCCATAGTAGGGTCTCGGTTTAGATTCACCAGCTAAGAGGCCAATGATTCCAGGATCTCTGTGGTGGAAGGGACGCATAGCATTAAACATATGTGTGACCATGGTGGCTCCATTCTCGATGGCCTTCTCCGCCTGGGCGTTGGTTGCATCGGAGTGGCCCACGCTGACGACAAAGTTTTCTTTGACGAGATGTGGGATGGTATCCAACACACCTTCAACCTCCGGTGCAACAGTAATCAGCGATATGTATTGCGTATTCTTTGCATTCAAGTTGTAGCACTGCTTAAAATCCTCTATTCCATTAGGGGCTTGGCGAACAGTGGTCTTGTCATGAGCACCAAGTCTTTGAGGGGAGATAAAAGGCCCTTCTAGATGTAGACCAAGAACCTCGGCGCCGTGGTGAATGCTTCCTGGACGAGGGGCATACTGACTTAGTGTTTCAGTATAGAACTCGGAGTTAGAACTGACAACTGTAGGACAAAACGAAGTGCAACCGCATTTGAGAAGAAACTTGGCGACCTTGTCAAGCCCTTGGGAGATGTTGCTCCTAACACTCGTGAAATCTATACCAAGTCCACCATTTACCTGGACATCAATATATCCAGGAGACATGAGGGCATTCTTTGCATCGATAACGTCTACAGGCTGGGAAGGGTCCTCTAGATATACACTCTTGGGATTCACAAACTTGCCCTCTTGGACGTAGAAATCCTCACCAACAATTATTTGGCCAGCACGTATCGCCCGAGCGTTGACGATTTTTGTTATTCTCGCTTGTTTTTCCATAGGTTCCTAATGGTCCTTTACAAAGTGGAAGACCAGCATCGTTATATATTGGAGCAAAATTCCGCTCACCTAACCCGATTGAAGACTGGAATGGCAGTGACGTCATCTTCCCCGATAGCGTCGAGTTGTTTTCATAAGAGATCCAGAATAATACAACAAACAAATATATATGTACTTCTTAGGGCCTTCATAAGGATAATGCAAATCAATTGGATAAAAACATTTTTCGGCTCTGAATCGCCTAGTTAAAAATATCCGACGAGCTAGACACATACTTGGAGACTGGGTATCCTCCATAGATTATCATCTCATGGGTAGCCTCTTCCAATCTGACCAGACTTGGGCGACTTACGAGCCGGTAGCAGGACTGATGATACGGTTAGATACGGTTGGATCATACAAAATGCCAAGATGATACCCAATCGAGCGTGAGAGGAGGTATCTGGTTGGAATGGGGGGGCTGCACATTGGGATTCTTGCCTTTATAAGTACTCCGCAGTACAGTATGGTGTGCATACTGTGTCGTTGCGAGGTGTACTATCAAAGCAGTGTAATGGATGATCGATATGTTTGTATGACTGCCTACGAAGAGTTGTGTTTTTACCCGTCGTATCATCGAGACATGATGATAAAGTGCATTTGTGCTAATACATGTGCACTACCCTCTGATACCTCTCCAATACTATTTACTTATATACTCCGATACAGGTGCTGATACCTATACTTGAGATGTCTATTATTAGGATATGCGACGCTCATCTGATAAAGTCCCTGCATTTTTACCTGAAAAGTTGGATCTCTTAGGGTTCTCAGATTCTCGCATATTTTGTCATACGATGAATATATATCTATATACAGTGAGGAAGTAAGCCTCGGCCAATTAAGTTGAGGCAACTTACTCCAAATCCAAATCGCATTCCACTAATCCGCCAAGGAATGAATTGCGGAAATGCTAATTATCTGGGAAGTGCTAAAACTGCACATATACAGGTAACCAACCTGTTCGAACTCGGAAGCAATTTGTTATAGTTTGATGAATTTCTGATTGTCGAAAGGAATCGCAGCCTTTGATTAACATGTATATAAATATTTAATTTGCACTAGTCATTTTGCAATCACCCAAGTATGAAGCCTATAATATAATTCAAAAACTAAAGAGATATTGAAAGTGCTTGGTGTTTTAAGAGTTTTGGAGAGCAAGTAAGTGATTTCGCGAACAAGTACATTATGTAGTTCCCACCTGACAATTTATTGAATGTAAAAATGATTTTTATACTTTTACCTGGTCTTAGTAAAAAATCATGTACAATATGTTGTAAGAGTCTTGGAGATATTGGAAGTGATTGGGAGAACAAGTAGATTATGTGGTTTTCACTTAATGATTTATTGAATGTAAAAGTAGTATTTATACTTTTACCTGGTCTTGGCATAACAAACACGTAGAATAGGCTTAGGAAGGTCCCAAGAACATGTGTTCAAAGTTTGGGGCTGTTTGGACAACTTTGAGAATTTTCATGTTGAGGTAAATATTTCAAGTAAATCCCGACATGGATTTTGGTCAGTATTCTCTAGGATTTGAAGGTAATAATCTAAGTGACTAAGTTAGGTGAATATTTACGTGGAAATCCAAATCTTTACAACAAATATCAGGTACCCAGGGCATGAAAATTAGACAAGTTGTTCAAGCAGCCCCAAACTTTGCACACATGTTCTTGGAACCTTCCTAAGCCTATTCTACGTGTTTTTTTATGCCAAGACCATTTAAAAGTATAAATACTACCTTTACATTCAATAAATCATTAAGTGAAAACCACATAATCTACTTGTTCTCCCAATAACTTCTAATATCTGCAAGATTCTTACAACAATATTGTGGTGAAAATACTCTAAGTAAATCCTAACAAGGTATTTGGTCAGTGTACTCTAGGATTTGAAGGTAATAATTTAAGTGACTAAGTTAGGTGAATATTTGGATGGAATTACAAATTTCTACAACAGAATATGATCAAGAAGGTCCAAGAACATGTGTGCCTAATTGGGCTATCTTTGGACAACTTATTGACTTTTATGTCTGTTGTAAGAGTCTTGGAGATATTGGAAGTGATTTGGACAACAAGTAGATTATGTGGTTTTCACTTAATGATTTATTGAATGTAAAAGTGGTATTTATACTTTTATCTGGTCTTGGCATTACAAACACATGGAATAGGTTAAGGAAGGTCCCAAGAACATGTGTGCAAAGTTTGGGGCTGTTTGGACAACTTATCTAATTTTCATGTTCTGGGTAAATATTCTAAGTAAATCCCAACAAGGAATTTGGTCAGTATTCTCTAGGATTTGAGGGTAATGATCTAAGTGACTAAGTTAGGTGAATATTTAGGTGGAAATTACAAATTTTACAACACTCCCACTCAGCTAAATGTTCATACTGACTAGTCCTAATTTTGACCTAAGATATTCAAACTTGTCTCTAGCTAATGGTTTGGTAAATATGTCTGCAATCATTTCATCTGTAGGACAGTAAACTAAGCTAACTAAGTTATTCTCTATAGCTTCACGTATGAAATGATGTCTAATATCTATGTGCTTGGTTCTAGCATGAAAAGTTGGATTTCTACCTAATTGTATACATCCTTGATTATCTTGAAATAAAGTAATAGGCGTTTTTTGACATAGGCCTAAATCTGTAAAGAGCTTTCTTAACCACATTGCTTCTTTTGTAGCTTCACAGGCTGCCATATACTCTGCCTCTGTGGTAGAAAGTGCTACGGTTGGTTGCTTTCTTGAATTCCATGAAATTGCTCCTTGACAGTAAAGAAAGGTGTATCCTGTGGTGGATCTTCTGTTTTCTAAATTTCGTCCCCAATCTGCATCAGAGTATCCCACAAGATCTTGTTCTGAGTCCTTATAAGTGTATCTTAAGCAGATATCAGCAGTTCCTTTTAGGTATCTAAAAATCCGCTTAACTGCTGCAATATGATCAGATCCATAGCTCTGATTATGTTGGCTGACAACTCCCACTGAATATGAGATATCTGGACGTGTTCCAAGCATGATATACATCAGACTGCCGACCATAGATTGATAAGGAAAGTCAGGGCTTTCAGATGGCACCAAGCTCTCTTGATTTGGTTGAGTTTTGACCAAGTTAAGGTTTGTCTCCATTGGGGTAGCTGCCGGTTTACAGTCTTCCATTTTGTACTTCTTTAGTATATCTTGAATATACTTGGATTGGCTTAGGGTAATAGTCTGGGTACTTCTGTCTATGGAGAACTTAATCCCTAAGTTGTAACTAAGTTCTCCTAGATCGGACATCTTGAACTCCTTAGATAGGCTGGATTTAGTCTCTTCCAATGTTTCTAGGTTATTGGCGGCTATAATAAGATCATCCACATATAGAGCTAATAGAACTGGATTTGCTCTATCTGGCTTATAGTATATACTATAGTCAGCATTACTCCTTTTGAAACTCAAAGATTCCAAATAAGAATCTATCTTGCAATTCCAGGCTCTTGGTGATTGTTTGAGACCATATAGTGACTTTTTAAGCTTGCAGACCAAATGGGGGTTATTTTGGTCAACAAACCCATCAGGCTGGTCCATATACACGTCCTCATCAAGTTCTCCATTCAAAAATGCAGTTTTTACATCCATTTGATGAATAAAAAACTTATATTTGGCTGCAATAGCCAATATTAATCTGATGGAATTAAACTTGGCTACCAGTGCAAAGGTCTCAGTATAGTCAAGTCCTTTTGTTTGAGAGTATCCTTTGGCTACAAGTCTTGCTTTGTATCTTTCAATTGTACCATCAGCCTTGTATTTTGTCTTAAAGACCCTTCTGCATCCAATTGATTTTTGGTTGATTGGTAATTTGACTAAGTCCCAAGTTTGATTTTCCATCAGGGCCTGATACTCCTTAGTCATTGCAGATCTCCAAAACTTTGTCTGAGGGCTATTTAGGGCCTCTTTTACAGTCTGGGGTTCATCAATATGGACTGAATAGGCATAGGCTAAGTTTGTACCCTCATTGATATAGTAATTTGGGCTATTTCTTGTCCGATTGGATCTCTGGGCATTTAATACTGGAATGATCCCTTCTGGGATATTCCTGGGCACTGATTCTGGCTGAACCACGGTTGTAGAGTCCTCTGGAGTGAAAAAATTTTCATTGTTTTGCTCTGATTCAATCCTGACAATTGGTGGACTTGAGATCAAATTTTTGTCATCATCTGATGTCATTTTTTGTGAAAATTTTGAATTTTCATCAAACAACACATCCCTGGACTTGATCAGCTTCTTTGCTTTGGTATTGTAGAGTCTGTATGCCTTACTCTCATTGCAGTAGCCCAAAAATATGCATTTTACACTTTTTGGCTCAAATTTTGACTAATTTCCGGCCAGTTTTTTGGCATATGCTGTGCACCCAAATATTCTTAGATGTTCTGCACTTGGTCTGTATCCATACCATGCTTCAAATGGAGTAGAATCACGAAGTATTCTGTTATAACTCCTATTTTTAAGGTATACAGCAGTGGCAACTGATTTCGCCCAAAAATCATAGGATAATTTTTGATCATGGATCATAGATCTTGCCATATCAATTATTGATCTGTTAGCTTGTTCTGCTACTCCATTTTGCTGTGGGGAGTATGGTACAGTAGTCTCTTGCTTTATCCCATGAATTTTGCAGAAGTGGATGAAGAGTTTTGAGGTATATTCTCCACCATTGTCAGAGCGTATTTTCTTGATTTTTTCACCAGTTTCTCTCTCCACCATGGCTTTAAACTCCCTGAACTTAGACAGAGCTTCTTCCTTTCTCTCCATGAAGTAGACCCATGTGTATCTTGTATAATCATCAATAAAAGTGATTAAATACTTCATCCCGCCTAAGGATAAATTTTGCATAGGTCCACACAGATCTGAGTGAATTAGATCTAATTTTTTCTTAGTTTTGATTAACCCAGAGCTCTTGAACAGTTGTCTGGCTTGTTTCCCATATATGCAGGCTTCACAGTGCTCCAAATTAGTTGGGGGATCAATTTTCACTCCAGAAATTAGCTGATCTTTGATCATTTTGCTCAAATAATCAAAATTGATGTGTCCAAATCTCCTGTGCCAAAGCATTGGTGTTTCTTCATTTAAGTTACTTATATTGGCTTCCAAATATGATGGAATATAAGTCAGCTTGTATAGATTCTGATCTCTGATGCCCAAAGCAATATGAGCACCATTTTGATCAGTGATCCTGCATCCAGAATTGTCAAAACTGAAACTGAGTCCTTCTGCTGTGGCCTTGCTTACAGAGAGTAGGTTCTTGGCTATTTCTGGTACATAGAGTACTTCTTTAAAGGTCAGTGTATGGCTTCCTTCACTGCTTCTAAGGTTTACTTGGATAGTTCCTTCTCCCACTGCATCAAGTGTTCTATCGTCACCCATGAAAACCTTCTTAATTGGAATTTCTTGATATTAGGTAAAAAGTTCTTTTTGGTGTGTAAAGTGTTGAGAAGCTCCAGAGTCAATATACCATGTCTGAGAATCCTTGTTTGTGGTCATATTTATTGCAGATATGAATAGTCTATCTTCAGTTGTTGCAGCATTTCCATATTCAGGCTTCTTTTGCTGATAATCTCTCTTTTTGAAACACCGGTCTGATGTGTGTCCTTTCCTTTTGCAGTAGTTGCAAAATAGGTTGCTGTTGCCTTTGTAGGGTCTTGGGTACCTCCTTTGTTGGTTATCATTGCTTATTAAAGCATTTTCTTCTTCCTTCTTATTGGCGCTTGATTCTCTTAATTCTTCATCCAGGAGCCTTCCATATACGTAATTTAAGGTCAAATCTTCAGTTCTGGACTCTAGGGCTGATACAAGGCCCTGAAACTTGTCTGTCAGGCTATTCAGGATGGTAACTATCACATCCTCATCAGTAGTTGGTACACCCACAGATTCCATCTCATCTACCAGCAGGGTAATTCTGTTAATTAGATTTTTCATTTCTTCTCCTGGCAGCATCTTTGTAGTAAAGAATTTTCTTCTCAGATACATTTTCTTGGCAGCTGAACATGACTGGTAGGTGTCTTCTAATGCCTTCCAGGCATTCTTTGCCGTTTTTGCTCTTGAGCATTGAATTAGCAATTTGTCCTTGACATTAAGGCAAATGCAGTTAAAGGCACTTTGTTCTTTCTTCTGGTACTTTAAGGCTTCCTCTCCCACGTTTTTAGGAGGGCATTCTTCTCCCATGACAATATCCCAAAGGCCTCTTTCTTGCAGCAGCATCTTCATCTTCACCTTCCACACTTGGTAGTTAGATCCATCCAACTTTTCAGCAGAGGGAAAAATTCCAGTAATAGCAGTAGTAGACATTGCAGAGAGTGACAGCTTGGGGCTCATAACCTGTTGTAAGAGTCTTGGAGATATTGGAAGTGATTGGGAGAACAAGTAGATTATTTGGTTTTCACTTAATGATTTATTGAATGTAAAAGTGGTATTTATACTTTTACCTGGTCTTGGCATTACAAACACGTAGAATAGGTTAAGGAAGGTCCCAAGAACATGTGTGCAAAGTTTGGGGCTGTTTGGACAACTTTGAGAATTTTCATGTTCTGGGTAACTGGCATTTTGGTGAAAATATTCTAAGTAAATCCCGACAAGGAATTTGGTCAGTATTCTCTAGGATTTGAGGGTAATGATCTAAGTAACTAAGTTAGGTTAATATTTAGGTGGAAATTACGAATTTTACAACATTACTGAATGTAAAAGTAGTATTTATACTTTTACCTGATCTTGGCATTACAAACACGTAGAATAGGCTATGGAAGGTCCCAAGAACATGTGTGCAAAGTTTGGGGCTGTTTGGACAACTTATCAAATTTTCATGTTCTGGGTAAATATTCTAAGTAAATCCCGACAAGGAATTTGGTCAGTATTCTCTAGGATTTGAAGGTGATGATCTAAGTGACTAAGTTAGGTGAATATATAGGTGGAAATACAAATTTTTACAGCAATGTCCTGGGTGCATAAAATTTGGTGAAACATTCCAAGCAAATCCCAAAAAGGAATATGGCTAGAAAACTCTAAAGTGATGTACTATGTGTTGTAAAGCCTTGTAATTTCATCTAAATATTCACCTAACTTGGTCACTTAGATTATTACTTACAAATCTTAGAGAATCCTAACAAATATCCTTGTTGGGATTTACTTGGAATATTCTCACCAAAACATTAGTGACCAGAACACAAAAACTCTCAAAGTTGTCCAAACAGTCCCAAACCTTGCACACATGCTTTTGTGATCTTTCTTAGCATTTTCTACATGCTCATAATGCCAAAACCAAGTAGAAGTATAAGCATACTTTCAGATTCAATATAACATTAAGTTAGGGTTTGGGGGGGAGAAAAGTCACCAAGCAGTAAAATCTCTATTTACTTATGACAAGTATCTGAAGAAGGCAAGTTAATCCAATGTTAGGGGGGAGGGATGTTGCAAGAGTCTTGGAGATATTGGAAGTGATTGGGAGAACAAATAGATTATGTGGCTTTCACTTGATGATTTATTGAATGTAAAAGTAGTATCTATACTTTTACATGGTCTTAGCACAACAGGCACTAACAATAGGTTAAGAAAGATTCCAAGAACATGTGTGCGAAGTTTGGGGCTGTTTGGACAACTTTGAGAATTTTCATGTTCTAAGTGCCTGGTATTCTGGTGAAAATATTTTAAGTAAACCCCAACAAGAAATTTGGTCAGTATTCTCGAGAATTTGAACGTGATGATTTAAGTGACTAAGTTAGGTGAATATTTAGGTGGAATTACAAATCTTTAAAACACTCCCACTCAGCTAAATGTTTATACTGACTAGTCCTAATTTTGACCTAAGATATTCACACTTGTCTCTAGCTAATGGTTTGGTTAATATGTCTGCAATCATTTCATCTGAAGGACAGTAAACTAAGCTATCTAAGTCATTCTCTATAGCTTCACCTATGAAATGATGTCTAATAGACTTGTTCCGTTGGATAGTGCCACATTGAGCCATGAGTGCCAAATGATGCCATAGTGTGCCAGGGAGGCCATGTGAGCCTAAACTTGGCCACAGAGTGTGAAACATAGCTCTTCATCTTCATGCAAAGCAGCCCCTGTGTTTCACCCATTGTGTTGGAGAAAATCCATTTTTTGACCTTTTTTTTGGATCAATGTTGTGCATCAACATTTAAAACTTAGCCAATTTTACTCCACTTGAAAATCTAGTACCCTAACTGATTTTCCCTAACCCAAACATAACAAATCCCAGTTACAGTTTATTTTATCCCACCTCAGAATCTATTTTTAGCTATCAAACCTGATCTATTTTCAAATGGTCATCACGTTATCAACCTATCTGCCAAGCCTTCCCAGGTGATTAGTCATCTGAGATCTATCCAACCACTGTGCAGTTGCCAAGACATCAGGTGATTGATGATTCCCTTGGTGCTTACTAATTCAACTTGATCAGAAAAGTATAAATAAAGTTTACTGAACCTTTTGGTTTAGTGTGTGTCTCAACAAAATTAAGATTCTGTCTCAGCAAAAATAAGAATCCAACAATTCCGTTCTAGTTTCTATCCAAGCCTAGTACATCTAGCACTCCAAAGAACACCAAGCCTAGCCTGCCTAGCAAACAAATATCATTGTCTTTATAGCCAACCCAGCTATATCCAAGACCAATATTAGATCAGAATCTTTCTGCTAATATTTCCGCCACTCTCTGACAATTCTAAGATTCTGCACTTAATTGTCCCTTTGGTTCAGTTAAATTATTCAAGAGTTCTATTACACTTTCTCTTGGATACAACATTTTTTTCATTGAATTCCATTACATTCAGCCAATTAGAAGATGTCCTCAGCAGCAAGCAATCCAAACCTTTCCATGTTGGAAGAAGCCAGAAGAAATCAGGAAGAACTTACTGAACAGCTTGAAAACATCATGCTTGAAAGAAATACCATGATGCTTGAGCACTCAAAGCTTGCCAAAACAAGATCTGATAATCACCGTAGAGATGAACTCCTTGAAGTTATATCCGGTTACCAAGATGAAATTGGAATAATTAAGGAAGCACTGGAGAATATTGCCATTGTAATTGACAGCATTGAAAATCCGCCAAGCCTTGCTCTGCATCAGCCACCAAGAAGTCATGCCTTTGAATCCTCTAGATCTGCATCTCCTTCTAGACCTGCCCCGGTGGTTGTCCCAAGATCCTTGCCTGTTTATGCTGAAGGCACCAATGCCATTAAGAATCCAACTGAGTTTCTTTACAAGTTTAGTCATGTCTTAGCTGCACACCAGCTAGACCCTGACACCAACTGGGCTAGACTTCTGCCTCTCTGTCTCACAATGCAAGATGCTGACTGGGTTGAAGTGAACATTCCTTCCAGTAGTATGTGGAAAATTGCCCAAAACCTCTTTTGCAGCCATTTTGAAGATCCTCTCAAGAAAGCACATCTGAACTGCGACTTATGGAAAACTAAAATGCAAAAAGGTGAATCTGTGCAACACTTCTGTGATAGATTCCAAAGACAAATGAGATTAGCTGGAGTTAGTGATGATAATCCATTGCTTACTGCTCATTTTCTTTCAAACTTTTCACACCAGCTACAGAGCAATATTGCTATTGTCAAAGCATGCAAACCTGCACGTACCTATGTCCAGATCTCAGAGATATGTACACTGGCAATCACCTTGACTGCAGCTGTTAGCCAGACTTCAGGCAACTCAACCCAAGATCCCACAACAGCTGGAAAAGAGACCAGTCATGTGACCAAGAAGCAGTCAACCGCTACCAAGCACTGTGAGCTTCATGGAGAATGCTATCATTCTAGGGTGTAGGTGTTATAGTAAGGGCTAGGAAGAGGTTAGAAGAGCAGGGGGTCTGGGGGATGCAGTCCCCTAGAGAATAAAAAAGCAGGGGGTTTGGGGGATGCAATCCCCCATACTGCTCCCATACTCTTTAAATTCCCGTTGGATTACTTTTCTCTCATTCTTGGTTCTGGTCCCTTAGGGTTAGAATTCCTCCTCCTAACCCTTATCACCCTAACCATAAATATTTTTACCCTACAATTGGCACATTGTCTGCTCATATAGTGGGCATGTCTGAGCCAATATTTGTCTCCCTATAATGTCCATGTGCTCTGTATAAGTCTTGATGACTATTTAATTAATAAATTGTTACTTTTAATGTATATCTAATAATTAATGGGATTCATCCCAATCTGGCCACAATTCCATATTTTGATAAGCTTTGGGCACCATAAATTGCGCGGCCCTAATATGATAAAAAATTCATGGCCAATACAAATTTTATGTAACCCAATTGCTTTTACCAAATATAAAGTGTATCCCAAAGTTCAATATATATTATGGCTATAATAGAAACTTTATTTGATACCATTGCAACTACTACTTATGTTCTATGTGCACATGTATCCTGCGGGAATTGTAAAACTTAGCCACGTGGTACAAAAGTGCTTTTATTTTTCATCATGATAGTTTTACATGAGTTCCTAACGCACTTTGAAAGTACACAGTAGCCATACCCCAACAGGTGTTAAGGATGTCCACTAGCTACATCTACTTGTGTCTAGTGGGAGCCATCAATCATCAGCCGTGCAATACTGAAATGCTTTTATTTTTCATCATGCTAGTTTTGTATGAATCCCTAACGCACTTTCATAGCGCGTGGTGTAGTGGGGTGACAGTGACACCCACTGACAGATGTGCTCATTCCCTTATTTTCTACTTCCCTATATCTCTACTACACTTATTTTAGTTTTATCCCATTTGCCTTACCCAATCAGTACTATTCCATATGCCGGTTGACTATCACACCTGCTTACCTTATTGCATAAGTTACCCCTCACCTTATGTAAGATTACTAGCTATAACTACTTCTATATTAGGCAAGTACCTGCGCCAGTACCCGTGACACATGATCAGCCCGTGTCACCATCCCTACCATTTCCATACCATATATGGTATCCCCATGTTACACAGGTTTCAGAATTCTGATTCCTGATTGGTTGGATGTGCTGTGCCTCTTAGAAACTTCCAGCACCTACTTAGAACATTCTTAGGTCATTCTGATGTCATTCAGATTTCTATTGATATCCGGAAGCTTCTGGAACACCATGATTAGTAATCACTTAGCCAGTAAGAAAAGTATATAAGGTAGGCTATCCCTCAACAATAAATCATCATCCCTTTTATCAATATACCGACTTGTTGATTAGTTTGATCACTGCTACCTGCTGCTACCTGAACTTCCAACCACAGACCACAGGAAACTCCCAGGAAACCGTGCTGACAGCCAACTGACCTTGGAGGCACTACTTGTGAGGAATACTCAGAGTAGGTATCTTTTATTATATTTGATTCTTTCCCAAGTTTGTTCTTGTACAGGCAAAGATACTTTTCTGTCTTTGTAACTATTGACTACAGCTGCATTCTTATCAAGTCCCTGCTGGTGGAGTTTACAGTTGTTTTGACTTTGGAAGCTTTAGTACATTGTCATCTCAAAGGACGCTGAACCCAGCACATACTTTTGTTAAGACGCCAACTAAGTTGGGGATTGTAGCTCAATAGTTTTCCCTTGACAAGCTTGTGGCTTTATTCCCCTTCACATTAGATTAGAGACAGAACCCAAGTATTCCTAGCAAGCTTTTGCCAGAGGTTATTGCACCCAGTGAGCACCCCACACACAAAACACTTGAGAAGTGTTGGACGTATCTCTCCCTTGGACCTATACACCACCACAGCGGTAACCATACCCCAACAGGTTTTAAGGATACCCACTTGCTATGTTTACTTGTGTCTAGCGGGAGTCATCAATCATCAGCCACGTGGTAATAAAGTGCTTTTATTTTTCATCATGATAGTTTTACATGAGTCCCTAACACACTTTTATAGTGCGCGGTAACCATACCCCAACAGGTTTAAAGGATACCCACTTGCTACGTTTACTTGTGTCTAGTGGGAGTTATCAATCATCAGCCACACGGTAATAAAGTGCTTTTATTTTTCATCATTATAGTTTTACATGAGTCCTTAACGCACTTTCATAGTGCGCAGTAACCATACCCCAACAGGTTTTAAGGATACCCACTTGCTACGTTTACTTGTGTCTAGCGGGAGTTATCAATCATCAGCCGTGTGGTAATAAAGTGCTTTTATTTTTCATCATGATAGTTTTACATGAGTCCCTAACGCACTTTCATAGTGCGCGGTAACCATACCCCAACAGGTTTTAAGGATACCCACTTGCTACATTTACTTGTGTCTAGCAGGAGTTATCAATCATCAGCCGTGCGGTAATAAAGTGCTTTTATTTTTCATCATGATAGTTTTACATGAGTCCCTAACGCACTTTTATAGTGCGCGGTAACCATACCCCCAGAAAGTAGTGTGGATGCTTATTTTAAACGCTCACTTGTGTATTGTACGGACTATCAACAAACAGCTGCGTGGGAATGGAACATCATTGAAAAGCATTGCTTTGTTGTTAGCAAGTATTGATGTGCAAATAGTGGTACTATGCAAATTATTGAGTAACTATTTACTCTAGTTGGTTCCAAGATATTCCTAGACAATATGCTCAAAATCAATATTAGCATCAATAGCTTGCTCTTTGATCACTAAACCACCGCACCCAATATGCGGTGGCCTTGGTTTTGTCTAGCCGTTGAGGAATGAAACCAGAGTACAGTCACAAGAGAGGCAAAAGTGAAATGTGATGAAGTAAGTGTATATGAAAGTAATATAAATCTACAGGACAGAAGAGAACAACTAGTAGTTAAACAGCACTCACTGACACTCCACCAAGTAGAGCACCAACATGGACAATAAACAAGTCATGAGGGGAAAGCTTAAGGACCGCTACTTGGGGATCAAGACCAAAAGAGGAAGCTGCCTCTACCATAGCAGTCCTTGCGCTCCAAAGGAAGACCAAGAGTCTATTATAGACAAAGATTGCGGCAAGAAGAGCAGTACAATTACCAGTTCTGGTATTGGTACCTTTGGAAGTCCCAAATACCTGGAGAAAACTGGGAAAAAATTGGCAGATGACTCGGTTGTCCTGAGGAGAAAACAAACCAATGCAATTGAGAAGTTCCAAAACAAACTTCAGCTTAGTTCTTCTTTGCCTCACTATAAAGTACTCCAAGTGGCTTATTTGGATTATAAGCATATGAAGAAGAATCAGGCAGAGATTGATAAATTACGTGATAGTCAATTGCATCACTTCTTAGATCAGGTAGAGAAACAGTCGCAC